>JALPQD010000110.1:270000-275000 GCA_023101885.1 Typhlomys cinereus | reverse complement strand
CACCGTCCACCCATCCATCCATCCATCCATCCATCCACCCATCCACCCATCCATCCATCCACCCATCCATCCTTACACTCATTCATCCATCCACCCATCCATCCTTACACTCATTCATCCATCCACCGTCTCCACCCATACATCCATCCCATCATCCATCCACCCCATCCAACCATCCATCCATACACCCATCCATCCTTACACTCATTCATCCATCCACCCATCCATCCTTACACTCATTCATCCATCCACCCGTCCACCCATCCATCCATCTATCCATCCATCCATCCATCCATCCATCCATCCATCCATCCACGTATCCATCCATTCACCACCCCATCACCCCATCATCCCATCTACTCATCCACCTACCCATTTACCTATTAATTCGCCTATATATCTGTCTCTTCATTAACCAACCAATCAATCATCCATTTATCATCCATTCACCTATCCACACACCCACTGATCTATCTCCCACTTACCCACCCACTCACCTATCCACCCTCTCACCCATCCGTCCATACACTCATTTATCTGCTCTAGCTAAGGGCCACATGGGCCTAGGTGGCTGTGGGACTCAAAGACAGATGCCCCAGCTGGGGGCTAGGTGAGTGTGGTGCAGTCACTCTATTCTTTTTAACATGAGCAGACCTCTTGGAGCTTGTGACACACAAACAAAGAGTGCAGTGTGCAGGAAAGAACACTTTCCAAGGAGGGTTCAGCATGAGTGCACGTGGCATATTGGGGAGACATTCATGGAATGGAGGAGGAGGCAGTGTAAGTGATGATGTCAGAATTTGAACTCAGCCAGGTCACATGGGCCATACATACCGTCGTTATTTACTCGCATATACTCATGCAACCTTCCTGCAACAGGTTGCATGATGCCCCCCTCCCCAGGAAGACATGTCCACCTCCCACTCCCCAGGCCTGTGAATGTGATCTTATTTACAGGAAGGGTTTTGGAAAATGTAATTAGGAGGAGGATCTTGTGGTGGAATTGTTTTGGTATACCTCTGGAAAAACAAAACCTGGAAGAGTGGGGCTTACTCCAGTGACAGGTGTTCTCCGAGGGGCAGGACAGGAAAGGACATGCAAGGACTAAGGCCACATGAAGCTGGAGACAGGTTGGAGTGCTGCTTCCATAAGCCAGGGATGTCAGGGCCCCACAAGCTGGCACAGGCAGGTGGAACTGTGCCTTTCAGGTCTCCGGTCTCTGGGAGAATGAGTTCTGGGTCCACCCACCCATGAACCTACTCATTCACTCTTGTCCATCCATCCATCCATCCATCCATCCATCCATCCATCCATCCATCTTCTCACCATTCACACCTATCCCCATCTCCCCATCCACCCACCTACCCATTTATCTATTCACCCCCCACTCATCCATCCACTCATCCACACTTATCCCCATATCCCCATCCACCCACCCACTTACCTATCCATCCATCATCCACAGCTATCCCCATCTACCCACTCACTCACTCATCCATCCATCCATCCATCCAACCATCCACACCTATCCCCATCTACCTACCCACCCATTCACCCACCCACACATCCATCCATCCACACCCATCCTCATCTTTCCATCCACCCATCCACCCACACATCCATCTACCCATCCACTCACCCACTCACAATCCATCCATCCATCTTTCCATTCACCCACCCATACCTATCCATATCTACCCATCACCTACCCACCCCACATCCATGTACCTATCCATCCATGTACCCATCCACACATCCATCCATCCATCCATCCATCCATCCATCCATCCATCCATCCACCTATCCACCCATACCTATCCCCATCTCCCCATCCACCCACCCACACACACACCCATCCATCCATCCATCCATCCATCCATCCATCCATCCATCCATCCATCCCTCCATCCACCCACCCCCACACCCATCCATCCATCCATTCACTCACCACCCATCAAGCCAGTTTTGGGTCCTTCACATCTGAATTATGCTCTTTTTCTCTACTGGCCCAGTTCTGGACACTGAGCTTCCATCCTTTGGTCTGTTCCCAGTAGGCCAGGCACCCACATCTCTTGTCTTCTCTTCTCCTGGCCCCTGGTGGTGCTCTCTGTGTTCCTAGAGATAGCGCTATGACCCCCATAGCTATCTGCAAGGTCGCCCTGACCCACCCAGCCAATCACCACCCCCTCGGCCACATGTCCCGGGCTCAGGGCCTTTGCGTGGCTGGCTGCCTGGACCACTTTCTCCGAACTGCCTCTGCTTGACCGAGCCGCCCTCCATGAGATCCTGATGGCGCCCCATGTAGATGTTGGATGTTGCCCCGTGTGGCATGTCCTGTGCAGGAACGAGTAGAATGAGCTTCAAATTGGCCCTTCCTGGTGCCCTTCGAGCCCCAGGATACCCAACACGTCTCTCTGCCCAGCGTCCCCCCAAACCCACGGCCTACTGGCTACTCTGTCCTCTTCACACCACACACACTGAGTAAAGCAACAAAACTCAGACACCTCAGCCCACTGGGCCGCACTCCACTGGAACCCAGGGACGGGTCCAGAAGCTGCCATTCTCTGCTTGGAGCCTTCTGGGGCTTCCTCGGGCTGTTGGAACCCAGAACCTGGGCAGACTGGTGCTGCAGTTGCTAGACATTCCCTTTCGCCCCTTGACTCCTCCCCATCCCCCGCGTGTGCGCCTGGGCGTCTTGGTCCTGCTCCCACCTACTGATCTTGCAAACCCTCTGCTGCTCTGGCCCATCCTGGTTCCTCTTTTTCCCCCCACCCCCAGGTGGAGGGTCTGCCCTCAGCCCATTTCCCAGAGACGTCGGTGTCCAGTGTTCAAGATGATATGCTGTCGGATCCTTTCAGAGTTTGCTGGGATTTCTCTGCAGCCTCTGGTCAGAGCTGGACAGAGACAGGGTGTCTGCAGGGACCCCGGGGCATGGTCCCTGGAGGCCAGGTCACTGCCTAGGCCTCTCACCACCCATCTCCTTCGTGGGTGAGCCCAGCCTGCCACAATCTTGATTCCAGAAGGATCCCCAGCCCTGCACTGGGCTCATCCTCACGTGACCAGTTTTTACCGCCTGGAGGCTGCCCTGTCCCCAAGGTCCCCACCTCTCCCCAGCTGGCCTGGCCTTTCCCCTTTCCCCGTGTTCCTGCTAGGATGCGGGCTTGCCGAGGTGAGGGGTACAACCCCACTCGGACAGCCGCTCACCCCCAGGCCGGGGCTCTACCTGCTGTGCCGGGCTCCTCCTGCCCAGCCCCCTCCTGGCCACTGGGCCGAGGCCTCAGGCCTCATTAGGGCTGCTGCAGCCTCTCCAGCTCCCAGCCCAGCCAGCCCAGGCCTCTGCCGGCCAGAAACCAAGGAGAAAATGCCTGTTTATGCCAGTTATGCCGAAAGCAAAACACTTTGTGGTTTGTGACCCAAATTTTTTGCCTTTTTTTCAGAACATAACAAAGGCCAAGACAACTCCCTCACTGCCCCTCCCCCCAGGCAGGCTGCCCCCTTTCTCCCAGGCCTGCTGCCCCTCCTCTCCCCCAGGCAGGCTGTCCCCCCCCTGCTGTGTCCCCCCTCCCAAGCGGGCTGCCCTCTCCCCCTAGGTAGGCTGCCCCCTTCCCCTCAGGCCCTCTGCCTCTCTTCAGGTAAGTTGCCCCCACCCCAGCAGTCTGTCCCCTTTAGGTATGTGCTCCCCCATGTCTGCTACCCCCTCCCTGCCAGCCCACTGATCCACTTACACTGGCTGTGATGCACCCCACGGGCCTCTTCTCCTGCTGCACTCTGACCTGAGCACTGGGCACCTCCCTGCTGCGCGCTGACCCTGGGCACTGGGCACCTCCCTGCTGCGCGCTGACCCTGGGCACTGGGCACCTCCCTGCTGCACTCTGACCTGGGCACTGGGCACCTCCCTGCTGCACTCTGACCTGGGCACTGGGCACCTCCCTGCTGCACTCTGACCTGGGCACTGGGCACCTCCCTGCTGCACTCTGACCTGGGCACTGGGCACCTCCCTGCTGCACTCTGACCTGGGCACTGGGCACCTTCCTGCTGCTGCACTCTGACCTGGGCACTGGGCACCTCCCTGCTGTGCGCTGACCCTGGGCACTGGGCACTGGGCACCTCCCTGCTGCACTCTGACCTGGGCACTGGGCACCTCCCTGCTGCGCGCTGACCCTGGGCACTGGGCACCTCCCTGCTGCACTCTGACCTGGGCACTGGGCACCTCCCTGCTGCACTCTGACCTGGGCACTGGGCACCTCCCTGCTGCGTGCTGACCCTGGGCACTGGGCACCTCCCTGCTGTGCGCTGACCCTGGGCACTGGGCACCTCCCTGCTGTGCGCTGACCCTGGGTACTGGGCACTGGGCACCTCCCTGCTGCCGCACTCTGACCTGGGCACTGGGCACCTCCCTGCTGCACTCTGACCTGGGCACTGGGCACCTCCCTGCTGCACGCTGACTCTGGGCACTGGGCACCTCCCTGCTGCTGCACTCTGACCTGGGCACTGGGCATCTCCAGAAGGAATTGTGGGCTGAAGAGTTGGTGAAGAAGACAGGAGGCCCGGAAAGGCTTGGTCTTCTCTGGGGCCAAGGGGCGGCAGCAAGATGGACGTTAGGGACTGGGGGCTCTGGGGTGCGGGGGCTGGATTCCCCTTGTCAGGGCAGAACGGCAGGGCAGTCACTGCTCACAGTCATCCTCCAGGACTGCCCGAAAGGCCCATCGCCGACCTCCACCCCAGGGGGCCGGCGCCCAGCCCTGTGGGTAATATTGCGCTCTGCCTGCCTCCTTCTGGCACTTCCTTGTCCCTCGAGGCCCCTGGTGCCCTGACTCAGTGGGCCTTGGAGCCCATGCGACAGACACACCAGTGGGAGGAAGATGCAGCTCAGTGGTCGGCACACGTACACCCGGATGGTCCTGGACTGCAGAAGGGAAAGTCCCCGGTGTCCCCAGAAACTGGCTGGGGTCAGGAACTTGGGCACCTGCGACGTCAGTCACCAACCATTCGGGAGAAAC
>JALPQD010000110.1:0-265000 GCA_023101885.1 Typhlomys cinereus | reverse complement strand
ACACTACACACACCACACCATACCACACACTACACACACCACACCACACCACACACTACACACACCACACCATACCACACACACCACACCATACCACACACACCACACCATACCACAAACTACACACACCACACCATACCACACAAACTACACATATCACACCACACACTGCACACAATACACCACACACACACTACACTCACCATACCACACCACACCACACACACTACACACGCTACACCACTCCACACACCACACCACAGGCACACATACACCCACTCACCCACTCACCACACCATACACACTACACACGCCACACCACATACACATTACACACACCAGACCACACCACACACACACTACACACACCACACCACACCACACACACTACACATACCACACCACACCACACACACTGCACACACCACACCACACATACACTACACACACCACACCACACATTACACACACCACACACACACACACTACACACACCATACCATACCATACACACACCTATTACACACACATACCCACTCACCCATTCACCACACCACACATGCGCTACACACACCACACACACTACACACACCACACCACACAGCACTACGCACACCACACACACTACGCACACCACACCACACACACTACCCCACACATGCTCTATACACACACACCACACACACTACCCTACACACGCACTATACACACACACCACACATACACATACACCACACCACACAACACTACACACACAACATACATGAATCATGCACACACAACATACAACATACACATCACCTTACACATGCATTGCACACACAAGACACACATTCTACACACCACATACATCATACCACGCACCATGTACAACACACACTGTCATGCCATCACACATACACCACACAACACATCACACACACACATCACATACATATACACTACACAGCACACACATATCACACCATAAACATATACACCACACAATACACACATATCACACCATACCCATATATACTGCATAACACATATCACACATAAAATACCATGCACACATCACATACACTATATGCATCACACACACCACACGTATCACATACATCACATAATACACGTATATACAACACACATCACACATACCACATCACCACACATATATCACATACACACCACACACACACACATATCACACCATGCACAACACAGACATCACACATATCATATCAAACACATCTGACACACATACCATACATTCACTATACACATACCACACAAAAAAGGACATATCACACCACCCCCCCACACACACACCTGACAAGCAGCCACTTCAGGGAAGAAGGATTTATTTTGCTCACAGTCCGAAGGAGATGGTCTGTCGCGGTGAGGAAGGACGGTACTGGCGACAGCGGGGGCGGGAACGGCCACGGCGGGGGCGGGGCGCTTGCTCACATCCTCCCAGGTCAGGAATCAGACAGAACACCAGCAGCAAGGAGGGACTGGAACCCTCAAACCCCACTGACCCACTTCCTACAGCTCCACATCCCAAAGGCTCAGTCCCAACAGCACAGCCGTCTGGAACCAAACCCACAAGCCTGAGGGGAGACTTCATGACAGCAGAGAAGGGGGGCCACGGCTGACTTGCCGGGCAGCAAGAAGGCTCAAGGGTGAGGCACTTGCTCATAAACCTGGAGACCCGAGTTCAATTCTCCAGATTTTCTTTTTTTTAATTAATTAATTTAGCGGACTGGAGAGGTGGCTCAGGGGTTAAGCCTCTGCCTTGCAGGCGGAAGGTCCTGAGTGCGGATCCTAGACCCCACGTATAGAAGCCGGGCAGAAACTGGGGGCGGCCTGCATTTCTGGTCCTGGTAGGGCGGAGCCTGTGAATCCCGGGGCAGAGTAAACAAGGAGGTGGAGGTGTCCATGGTGGTTCCCGAATTCGTCCGTGGTTACACACACACACACACACACACACACACACACACACACACACATACATATACACGCACACATACGCATACATGCACAATTGAATAAATAATAAATAATAAAAAAATTAAAAAAATAAGCAAAAAATTTTGTTTAGCATGTGTGCATATGTGTGTATGTGTGTGTGTGTGTGTGTGTGTGTGAGAGAGAGAGAGAGAGAGAGAGAAGGAAGGGAGGAGGAGAGAGAGAGAGAGAAAGCATTATGTGTCCCTGTGGAGGACCAAGGATGACTTCAGGAATCATCCTGGTTTGCTTCTACCTTCTTTTTGCTTTGCTCTAAGATTCCCAGGCTCCGCCCACCAGGGCACGACCTACGGGGCACTGGCTTTTCCACCTGATCTTTTTACATGGGACTTGGGATCTGAACTCAGGCCCTTGAGTCTTCACACCTTCATCAACCACAGCAAACACAGGGGCTGCCCATCACGTAGGCTGAGGTGGGATGGACGGGTCTGGTGTCTCTGCAGTGCTGTGCAGGGGGCGGAGGAACCAGCAGTCACAGTGCAGGAAGGAGAGACGGTGCCTGGGGGTCCAGGTGGGCTTCCCTGTGTGGCACTGTGGAGGTGGAGCGTGACCTCATGCACTTGTATTTGTGGCCCTGACTTGGGATCTCGCTTCTCATTCTTCTTGGGAACTCCCTTATGCCCCTGCAATCTACTGAGGACCCTCAAAACACCCCCATCTGCTCTATTCACTATGTTAGCAGCTGAAGTTTGTCTTTCTTTTTTAAACAGAGTATGCGTTGGCTCTGGCAAGAGAGCTCAGAAGGTAAGACGCCTGCTCGAAAGATCTGGAGACTTGGGGCTGGAAAGACGGTTGTGTGTGAAGGTCAGGGGCTGATGTTGAATGTGTTTCTTAATCATACTCCACTGTATTCATTCATTCATTTATCCATTCATTCATTCCTTCGTGTGTGTGTGTGTGTGTGTGTGTGTGTGTGTGTGTGTGTGTGTGAGAAGGCACTGTGCGTCCCTGTGGAAGTCCAAGGAAGACTTCGGGAATCATCCTGGATTGCTTCTACCTCCTTTTTGCTTTGCTCTGGGATTTCCCAGGCTCTGCCCTCCAGGGCTGGAAATACAGGCCGCCACCATTTCTGCCTGGCATTTTCACATGGAACCTGGGATCTGAACTCAGGACCTTCTGCTTGCAAGGCAGAGAGTCTTAACCACTGAGCCATCTCTCCAGCCCCACTGTAGTTTTTGAGACAGGGTCTCTCCCAAAACCTGTTCAGCTTGTACTGGCTGGCACTGAGCCTCAGGAATCCTCCTGTCTACAGCCGTCCACGGGTGTGTGCTCCTACGTCTGACTGTTTGCACGTGTGCTGGGGATTGAACATGCTGGGCTCTGGTGGTGGACTCTGGGTGGTGGCCGTGATCACTTCAGGACTTCTTCTTGGTCCCTCTACCCCCCCCATACAGTGTCTGGACTGTGTGGTACAGACACTGAGAGTTCGGGGGCCGGGAAGCTCCCCATTAGGCTAATGATAAAGTGGAGATATGGCACAAGGGAAGCGAAGGGGCTCAGAAAGGAAAAGGAGCGGGGCCTGGGTGGGCTTTGTCTTTGGAATGGAAGCCTTGTCTACCGTCCCACCAGGCATCGGGCACTGCCCAAGGTGGCCCCTGGCAGCATTGTACCCATGGTCTCCTGTGGGCTTTGAGGGGCAGCAGTGACTTACCAGTTATGCAAAGCCCCTTTGTTTACTCACAGGGGCAGAGAAGTCGCTACTGCGGAGGCACCCGACTGTGTCGCCCCGATCCTAGTTCCCCACGTGACATGTGACAGCCCGGGATCTGCTTATCTTCCCTGTACAGCGTCCTGGGGGCTCGCCCACCCAGGCCCCGCTCCTTTTCCTTTCTGAGCCCCTTCTCTTCCCTTGCCCCACATCTCCATTTTATCATTAGCCTAATGGGGAGCTTCCCGGTCCCCAAACTCTCAGGATGGGAGGGAGGCAGCCCAGAATGGAGCCCAGTAGGACTACCTGCTGCAGAAGGTCTGTTCGGGGGACACCCACCTCTTCTCTAGGGTGGGCTGCCCAGGCCTCCTCTGTCCCCACAAACATGCTGACCCCACGGTGTGTATGCTGGGGAGCCACTCACTCAGGCCTTCTGGGTCCCAGAGGTCCCCAAAGAAAGCCTTCAGTGAGCTGAGTCCTTGGTTCCTGCTCCACCACCTGGACAGTGGACATCCTGGGGACCCCCACCCCCTCCTCACATTCAGGGGAAACTGGCAGCTTCCTGTCCATGTCCACGAGCCGCTTGTTTTTCTGCACGGAGGGTCTGAGTGCCTGCCCGCCGGCTTCGCAGGGCCGGCTGCTCGGAGGAGAGACTTAATCACTTTGTTTTCTTGGTTTAAGTTTTGTTTTTTAATAATAAAAAAAAAAAATGACCCCGCTCAGCTCCAGCCCCAGGGCCTGGGACGTTCCTTGCGTAACAGGCGTCGGTTCAAATGCTCTGCCCCAACTGGCAGCAGTGGGCCACCGCTCCCAGGGGAGGACGGTGGGCCTGGGGGATGCAGACCCGGGGTTCGGCCTGCCGGGACCAGGGTGCGAAGAAAGACGGGATGGAGGCCGCCGGAGCCCCAGCAGAGCCCTGACTGCTCCCAGCGGTAGGTCAGCGCTGAGGAGAGCAGCTCTCTGTGCCATGCCAGGTCTGGACCCACAGGGAAGGGGGCGAAGGAGAGCTGGGTGGAGGACCTCGGTCCCCTGACTTGCAGCCAGCCCTGTCCAAGTCTCCTCCCCTTCCTCCTCCCTCCCTCCTTCCGTCCTCCTTCTTGCTCTTTCTTCTTTCCTTTCTCTTCCTGCTTCCTCTCTCCATTCCTCCTTCCCCCACCTTCTCGCCTCTTTTTCTCTCCTTCTCTCTCCATCCCTCCTTCTTTCCACCTGTCTTCCCTCCTTCCCTCTCTCCTTTCCCTCCCTCTGTTCTCCCTCTCTATCTCGGGTGGGGTGGACTCTTAGCCCCTGTTCTCTCTTTCCAAAGATATGACAGCCGGGCTGAGTTCTGAGGTTCTGGCCCAGGTAGGGGACAGGGTGCCGTGGGGTACCCCAGGGCCTTTCAAATGCCCCACAAAGTACCCCATTTCTCCCTTCCCTGTGGTTGGTGAGTCCACCAAGTTTGGGGGCCAGAGAAGGACAGTAGTGAGCACCCCTTCTCTGTGACAATACGGTTGGGCTCAGGGCCTGAGTACACCCCTGAAACACTTGCAGTCTCACTCCCAGAGCTCCAGCATCATCCAAATGATGAGGGGGAGCCTGCTGCAGGGCGGGGACAGGGAGAGAAGTGACTGTGGAGAAGGCTGGGATTAGCATACCTGTGGTGTGGCTCACCCAAAACAGGAAGGGGTCAGGGACAGAGATGGACAGGAAGCCCCGGGCAGAGGTGGGGGTGGGGGCAGGGGAAGAGGAGGAAGAGGGTAGAAGGGCTCTAGGGGGGAGGGAGGAAAGGAGTCCAAGGTGTCAGCGGAGAAGTCAGCAGAGCGCGCCTGGGGAGAGTGGGTGGGCCTTGGGCATCGGCCTGGCACGCCCTCTCGTCCAGTGATGGGTTGAGGCCTGTGGGCCCCGATGATGGAGCCAGTTTCCAAGATGGCCTAGGGAGCTTCGGCCCCGGCATCCTTTCTCAAGCAGCCCCTCTCTGCTCAGCACCGACTGGTCACTGTGGAGGGCGGGTGACTGACCCCAAGGCCAGTCCTTCCTCCTGTCCCCCCTCTCTGTCTCTGGCCCCCCCCTGCAGAAGCCTGGGAAGGCAGAATCAAGGCCTCCCGCCCCTACTCTACACCTCTAGTCCAGTGGAGCTCCTCAGCGGGAGGGAGGTGGGGGGGGGAGTGCTGCCCCTACATTCAGAACTACAGAAAGGAGATAATGCAGGTTTAGTTTTAAGTCTTTGCTGTTTTAAGTTTCTTTGGCAAAGGTGGGCCAGAAACTGGTAGAATCAAGGGGAAGGTGCAGGTAGGAAGGCTTGCGAGGGTGCAGTGGTAGAGCAGGGCTGGGGGGGCAGCCTCAGAAGCCTTGACGGAGTCCCGCCTGGCTCTGCCTCCCCCCAGAGCAGCGATGGTGTGAGAGAGAGGACACCAGCAGCTACACGAGGAAGAGCACAATGTGTCACAACACCGCCGATGGCAGAGCGGCTTGCTGCAAGCCCAGGTCGATGATCACCCAGCCGCCTACAGATGGCCCAGAGTGGCCACCTCCCAGGTGAGGCCCCCAACAGTACATACAGCATGCCTGAAAGAGCTTGTGTTCTGAAAGACAGCGCTGCCGGGCTCCTGCAGTACCTTCAACTGCACCCTTCAATTGTTGGGAGCAAAGCCAGGTGCCCCCGAAAACTTCTCACATGGAACCCTTCATTAGATTGTATACAGGCATTCAGGGATGGGACCCCAAACCATCCATCCAGCCATCTACCTGTTCATGCATGCATGCGTCCACACACCTACACATCCATCCATCCACCTGCCTGTCCTTCCATGTGACCACTCACCTATCCATCATCCATCCACCCATCCATCTGTCCGTCCGTCCGTCCGTCTGTCTGTCTGTCCATCCGTCTGTCTGTCCATCCATCCATCCACCTATTCATGCATGCATACATCCATCTACCCATATACCTATCCATCATCCATCCATCATCCATCCATCCATCCATCCATCCATCCATCCATCCATCCATCTGTCCATCCACCTATTCATGCATGCACACATCCATCCACCCATCTACCTACCCATCTACCCATCCATCTATCCATCCATCCATCCATCCATCCATCCATCCATCCATCCATCCACATGCCCACCTATCCACCTAACCAACTATCTATCTACTTATGTATTCATAATCTATCCATTCATTTCACCAATGCATCCATCCAACTATCCATTCATCCACCCCCGACTCATCTATCTACACATCTATCTACCTATCCATGCATCTTCTATTGGCCTGCACCTCCTATGCATCAGTCCTGTGCCGCTCGTTTCGTACACCTGTCCATCTGCCTGTGCTTTCATCCATCATCTGCCCCCATCCACCCATCTTTCCATTACTCATCTAGCTACCTATGCATCCCTCCATCTGTCTATCCACCCATGAACTCATTTATCTACATATCTTGGCCTCGCCCATTAAATACCCATGTGAAGCCCAGGGGAGAGCATCCAGTGGCAAAGATGGCAAGCAGGCAGCCCAGCATGACCACGGAGGGCATCTTGGAAATGGAGACGAGGATTCTGGAAAGATGGAACGAGCAAGTGGGATGGGGAGGGGGAAGGGAGCTGGCCTCGGAAATCCTCAGCAAACCTCGCCGAAGGTGAGAACCAGGAGTCTGGTCTGTTGTCAGTGTTGGGAACCTTGTTCGTGCTGCCAAGTGTTGAGTGCGGATTGTGGACAAGGCCAGGCCAAGTGGGGAGGAGTGGAGGTACCTTGTGGCATCTGGAAACCGACGAGTGAAAGCTGAGCCCGCAGAGGGCTCAGAGGCGAGCGAGTGCCAGGCCAGCACTGAGCATGTGCGTGGCGTCCAGGCCGGCTCCAGATTTATCCTGAGACGAGACGAGGGAGAGGGGGTGTGGGACATGTGAGCCAGGGATGGGAGGGGAGCAGCACCTGTCCAGCGGCGACACTGGAGGACCTGGGGAGGCACTTGGCACAGCCTGGCCGCTGCTCCCAGCAGCTGACCCTCTTTCAAACCAGCCTCTCCGCGACCCCAAGGGCTCCCAGGACTTCACGCAGAGGTGGGGTGGTCCAAGAATTCCAGGTCAGGGTGGGCTGCATTGGGAAGGCTTGTCTCAGAAAGACAGGGAGAGAAAGAGAGAGAGAAAGAGAGAGAGAGAGAGAGAGACAGAGAGAGAGAGACAGAGAAGGAGACAGAGAGAGAGAGACAGAGATGGAGACAGAGAGAGAGAGAGAGGAGGAAGGGAAGGAAGTGGAGGGGAGAGGAAGTGGCTGGCTAGCCATCCTGACTGGCCCAACTCTAACCTCCTGACTGCTTTGTCTCCTAGAACACAAGCAGGGGCACCATCGTGCTGGGGGTTCCAACCATGGATAGAAGGGGGTGTCTAGGAAGCACCTGAGCTGAACCTGGAACCTTCACAGTGCACGTTGGGGCTGATAGTTCACACTGGACAGCATGGACAGGGGACACACCTGCCCTTGGCCGCTTTTACCCCAGAAGCTGATTCCAGAAGCCCCAAACTGCCCAGGATGTAGAACTGTGTGCAGGAGGAAGCAGGGCCGGGGTTCCGGCTCAAGCCCAGCCTTTCTCTATTCCTGTATCCCTGACTATCCCCAGGAGGGCCCAAGGCCCAGGCCTACTGAGGGGGGCCACCAAGCTTTGGGCCAGGTTTCTATAGCGTCGGAGACTGGGAAACTCCAGGCTCTGGAAACTTGGTGGGCTAATCTAGCCACTAATCCTAGCAACGGGCTGGGCCTGCAGTGTGTGTGGATGCAAGGGGCACCAAGCAGGCTCAGAGAGGCCCAAGGGGGCCCCGTCCTGGGGCTGGATCCCCACACCTGGGCTGGCTCTGCAGGGTGGCTTTGACCCCAGCAACAGGATCTGCCCTTGGCCTTTCCTGGGCCCCTGGGAGTCTGGGGTCTCTGTGGTGACCCTCACCTGGAGGTTGCCAGGATCAGAGGAGATTAGCAGGCGTGGGAGGCTGTCTGTGTGCAGAGGGGCTCCCTGCTGTGAACAGGCAGAGGCTGGTGGCTTTGGGGGCAGGACCAGGGCCCTGGAACATTCACTTGGGGGCCTCGGGCTGGGGCAGGGCAGCAGCAGAGTCTGCCGGGTCGCTCAAACCCTGAAGAACAGACCTAGAAGCTTCTATCATGGACCTGTAATGCGTCCATGCATGTGTGGATATGTATGTATATACTCGTGGGTACGTGGGCACAGGAGCAAGCTCCTGGACCCGGCAGACTGATGCGTCCGCCCGCACGCACACCTTTGCCCAGCAGGCTGGTCTGTCTGCCCACCTGCACACCTTGGTGAGTCCGCTTGCATGCACACCTTCACCCAGCAGGCTGGTGCATCCGCCTGCATGCACACTTGCCTGTCTCCCTCACCTATCATTAGTTCACCTAACAATGCTCAGGGGCGCTGGCTCTGTCTGGTGGGTGTGGTCTGTTACACTGGCTCTGTCTGGTGGGCGTGGTCTGTTATACTGGCCACAGAACATCCACTCAGGTGACAAGCAGGAGGCCGAAGGGATGCCCGAGGCCTAGCGCAGGGGCAGCTTCCACTGTGACCCCCAGTGCAGAGGCCAGCTCTTTCCGAGTGCCCCCTGTGTACCTTTGGGGACCTCCAGGCAGGCAGGCCTTTCTGCGTGGGCAGTTGCGTGGGCAACTAGAGTGCTTATCACGGAGGAGGCACTGGCCACAGAGGAGGCGCTGGCCTGGTCACTGGAGGAGGCACTGGCCATGGAGGAGGCGCTGGCCACGGAGGAGGCGCTGGCCATGGAGGAGGCGCTGGCCTGGTCATGGAGGAGGTGCTGGTCTGGTCACGGAGGAGGCATTGGCCACGGAGGAGGTTCTGGCCTGGTCATGGAGGAGGCTCTGGCCACAGAGGAGGCGCTGGCCTGGTCACGGAGGAGGCACTGGCCTGGTCATGGAGGAGGTGCTGGCCTGGCCACGGTGGAGGCGCTGGCCACAGAGGAGGCGCTGGTCACGGAGGAGGCGTGTGGAGCGGCAGCGCAGGTAGGGCGTGAGCAGGAAGGTGGCGAGGAGCTCCTGCCTTCCTTCTTGGTCCTCTCCAGGGCTGACTGCCCGCTCTCACTCTCCAGCCCTGCCCTGGAGCATGTGGAGCGGGGCATGTGGGAGCTCTCCATGGTCCGGGGAGACCCAGAGGTGGGCAAAGCTCCTGGAGCTTCAGAGGCAGAGCGCCCGTCCCGGAAATGCTCCACTTCCAGTCAGCAGGAGGGACCCTGCTTCTTAGCTTGAGTCGGACACTGTCCTGGGTCGGACACTGTCCTGGGTCGGACACCTGTGGGCATAGCTAGAGGCCGCCCTGAGCTGAGCTGTCACAGGCTGTCATAAGCAGGAAGGGTTGGCCCCGTAGCCTCTGTCCTCCCTCGCCAGGGTCAGCTAGCCACAGTGGCCTGGGGGGGCAGAGGAGGGGCTGCCATTCCTCCTGACTCGGGTCTGAGAGACTGCCAAGACCCCCCCTTAGGAGTCACTGGAGCCCAGGGGCCACTGTGGGGGAGCCCGATGCTTAGCACTCGGGACAAGGAGATGACTCAGTTTCCCTCCCCACCCTTTGTCTTCCCTTGACATCGAATAGACTCCTGCCAGACTGGCAAAGGTAGGCAGGGGAGCAGGAAAGGAGGAAGGACGGAGGCAGGAGGCGTAAAGGAGGGAGGGGCCTCCAGAAAGGGGCTTGAGGAAGAAAGACAGCAGCAGCAACCAAGGTCGCCCTGAACGAGGGGCGGGGGAGAACCACGCATCACCCCAGAGGCAGTCTGGGGCAGCTGGCTCCAGATGCCTTGTTCCTGTGGGGGGCACCTTCCCACCCAGAGCCTTTGCCAGCTGTGCCGCCTTAGTCTTTCCTGCCTTCCTGCTCCCACCCCGAGCTCCCTGCATCCCACCCCATGGGGCCCCAGCACCCCATCAAATGAGGAGGGAGCTTAGGGGGAACAGGGTGGAGGTGCCGCAAGACCAAGTCCATTGTTTCGCAAAGGAGGAACTGACTTCAGCTCCCGGGAGCACGGCCTCCCACCCTCCCGCACTTCCTGCTCCATGGCTGGCCAGGGCTTTGTCTACCTTATTTGGGATGGAGAAGCCACACTGTTATGTAGCCTAAGGCTCACAGCAAGATTCTGTAGGTTCACAGCTGGGGGGGGGGCGGTCCGCGTGCAGCCACTCGCTGGCTCAGAGTTTAGCCAAACAGAGATCCATTGGAAGAGTTAAATGGAAAGGCCAGTGGACACTTTGATGGAGGGCCCACCCTCACGCCTCTCTGTCCACCCACTCCTGTGCCTCATTAATTCACTACATAGATGACGATCCGTCTATCCACCCACCCATCCATCCGCTTGTACATTCCTCTACCCAACCATCCATCCATCCGCCATTCATCGTCTGTCCGTACACTCATCCATCTGTCCGTCCATTCATGCAACTGCTGTCCATCGTCCATTCACCACACATTACGCCATCCATTCATCTGCTCCTATGTCCAACTGTCCATCCATTACCATCCATCTCTCAGTCCACCTATTCCATCTATCTACTCCCTCACCATGATTTCTCCACCATAATTATGTGACCTCGTGATTTGATTTGATAATTGGAAGCCCATTACTAAGAAAACAGCTCCAATAAATTTCTCTCCCCCCCCCAAAAAAAGGAATGCTTTCTCCTGCTGTCTCTTCACCCCTCTGATGGATGGCTTACAGAGCTGACTCATTATGAGTCAGGACATCCTCGGAGATGCCCACAAGGACTGTTCCTTTGGTGCTTTCTATTAATAAGATGGAAACAGTGCCCATGTGTGGGGCTCATCCCTCCCTCCCTCCCTCAGCTTCCATCTACCCCGTCTCTGAGTTGCCTGTGGAAGAACTTGGATTAAGTCTCTTGCTACCAACTCCCAAGGTTGTCCGCCCATTCTCAGTGTCCCCCAAATCCAGAGTAAAGGAACTTGTGAACCCTGAACCCCTGGCCTGAGGCCAGTTATCCCTCCACACCTGAACTTGGGGAGCTCAGCAGGGCACATGGATAAGCAAGATACTTTTCTTGTTTTTAATTAAAAAAATTTTTTTAGTTTTGCGCGCGCGCACATGTGTATGTGTGTGTGTGTGTGTGTGTGTCTGTCTGTCTGTCTGTATGAATCAGAGGGCATTGTGCGTACCTGTGGAGTCCTCAGGGTGACTTCAGGAATCACCTGGATTTGTGCTACCCCCTTTGGATCTGCTCTGGAGTTGTCCAGGCTCCGCCTTCCAGGACTGGAAGTACAGGCTGCCACCATTTCTGCCTGGTGTTTTTATGTGATACTGGGGATCCGAACTCAGGATCATCTGCTTGCGAGACAGAAGCTTAACCCCTGAGCCATCTCTCCAGCCTTGAGAGATACTTTTCCTAAAGGCTTTGAATTGGGGAAGGGTCCTTTGGGCATAAGGGGTAGAAACAGGCCCAGCTGGCCCAGGAGAACTAGGCTGGTCCCGGAGATCAGGGCAGTTCAGATGGAGGGTCCCAATTCCTCAGGCCCAAAGGGCACCTCCCCCTGTGGGGATGGACTTCCTGTCTGGTCCAAGGAAGTGACCCCCTTCCCCCACAGTGACATGACAAGGCAGATGCTTGGTACCTGCCCCTGCATAATCCCTACTGTAATCTAGGCTGTCTGGAAGAGAGGGGCTGCTTGGACTGGGGCAAGGCTACCCTCAGGGTGGGCTTCCGGCTGAGTTCATACTGAGGGTCTGCAGGCCTCAGATGGGGGCGGGGTGTGTAATTGTCTACCTTCTGCGTCTTTGATTCTGTGCTGTTCATTGTCTGGGGCTCAGAGGAACCAGCGCGCAGATAGGCACGCAGTAGGTGCCCCAGAAATGTGCCTGTGGGGACAGTGGCAGTGATGTGACCTTGGTGAGGGCAGTGCTGGAAAGAAGCTGTGGGTAGGGTAGAGATCTCTCCAGAGGCAGACGAGGCTCTCAAAGGGCCAACTGAAGCTTGTCCCAGGGGCCACTCCCCGGCCTGGCCACCATGGTGGACAGATGTGGCTTGAAGCCAATTGGAATGGTCCTGTGGTGGTACTTGGGGAGGCAGACAGTTGGGTGTGGGCTCATCACTCCCCGGAGCCCACCTCTGTTGGCCAAGCAGAGGCCAGTTCTGTCCTTGGACTAGCCATGTATGGCAACCAGGTCCACCTCGCCTTGCACTGTGGCAAGGGATGTGGCCGGCAGGACAGGGGAAGAGTAGTATCCTCGGATACCCGCCCAGCCACCTGGCATTAGCTGGCCCCTTGGCACCCAGAGCCACTCCTTGCGGAGGTGTCCTGTGCCGACTGGCAGGGCCAATGTGTTGGTGCCTGATTACACTTCCATGAAAGGTGGGAGCTCCTGAACTTCCCGGGCTCAACGAGAGCCGCATGCCCCATCCCAGGGAGACAAGCCACTGCTGAGGCCCCCGGTGGGAGAAACGCCAGTGAGGAGCCCCCACTGGTAGCGCTGGGCACAGCGGGCTCTGGGCTGCAGAAAGCAACATTCGTCCACCATGCAGGACACAGAGCCCCGTGGGCCTCGCGATGTGAAGATTGCTCCGGCCTCCTCTTGGTCCTCCGTTGTCCCTTCCCCAGCTGGCTGGTTGTGACTGTGGCAGACAGGTAGAGGGATGCAGGCCACCGGGATCCTTCTGTCACAGCCAGCAGGATGCTCTCCTGCAAGCCTCCTGCCCAGGCTCCAGCTCCCAGCCCTGCTCACTACTAGGGACCCCCAAACCACGGGCATATTAGCCAGTATTCTCTAAAGGAGCAGAACCGAGGGAATGGATACACTATGAAGAGGGGCTTGATTGACCTACAGGATAAAATCTGAGTGGTCCGACGGTAGCTGCCTATAGCTGCTTAGCTCAAGAACTGAAGGCCAAGGGTTCCTGGATGGTCTCCCAGCTGGTGCTAACGCTGAAGGAGTCCCACAGAGTTCCCGAACCTCAGTCACACTGGAAGGCCAAAGAGGCGAATCTGATGTCGGCGAGGATCGTCAGCCACGAGGAGTTCCCCGCACAGAGCGGGAGAGGGGCCGACTCTCCCTTCCTGCACTCCCTTTATCTGGCCCCTGCTGGAAGGTCCCACCACGTCAGTTAGACAGCCTGCTCTAGGCTTCCTCAAGGGCTTGCCCTTCACAGCTGCGCCCCCCAAAGCTCAGCCTGTCCTAGCAAGCTGACACCTGTATCTCACCACCACACTGCCGCACATGGTTTCCTAAACCACACAGCCAAGTGTTCCTGGAGCCCGTGCCCACATGGCTGGGGACGTCTGTCTCGGGCGTCCATAGTCAACTGAACACGCTAGGGGCTCCCAACTTAGAGGAGCAGAGGTCTGCAGGCCAGCTCAGCCGTAAAGGGCAGAGGGCGGAAAGTGCCACCCAAGGGCAGGGCACATCCAGCTGCCGCGGCTTGTCCAGACCCCCATCCACACAGTGGGCACCACTCTCCTCCCCTTCCCGGGGCTGCCGTAAGCATAAGCACGAGCCCTGCGGGTCCTGGGCATGCTGGCCACAGGGAGTGGGCTGGCCGCTGCAGCGACAGCAACCCCTGAGATTGTCCTTGCCTGCCCCTGACAAGCCTGCCTCCCATTGTACGGACAGCAGCCAAGGCCAAGTTCTTCTTTGCCTGCCGTCAGCAACCGGGGTGGGACGTTCAGCTCTGTGGCTCCAACAGCGGCTTCCACCCATGAAAGGGAGTGGGGTACACACGGCACATCCTGCTTGTTATGGGTGATAGTGTGGGGCAGTGTGGATGTCGCAGATACTGCTGTCAACTTGACAATGAAGCCTCTGAGCTCTGGACACAGTAGTTGAGTTAAGCCCTGAGCAGGCCTGCAGGAGACTGATTGATGGGGGAAGATGCAGCCCATGGTGGGTGGGACTAGTCTCTGGGCAGGTGAATAAGATGGAGGGAGCTGGTTAAGGAAGTTGGCATCCTTCTGCATACTTGCCCAGACATGCTGGTCTGGTAAGTGAGGCCTGTCTCTCTCTTGGCATTCCCGTGGATCTGGTGCATATAGTTCTGTCAGCCCCTGTGTTAGTGTGGGCTTTCCTGTCAACCTGGACAAGAAACTGTAACTGGACAATCATAAGCCAGAATAAAACCTTTTGTTCCCTTAAACCATTTGGTTGTGAGTTTAACGGGAACCACATAGAGTAACTGACAGGAGTAAGAGTCTGTGGCAGGATGGGTGGTAGCTGCTGGGGGTAGGGAGTCTGGGGCAAAAGGAGTTGCCTTTGTCCTGAGAGTGTGCTTGAGTGTGTGTGTGTGTGTGTGTGTGTGTGTGCACCCGCAGCCAGTGTGAGGGAATTCATTTCCTGAAACATGCAAGGCCGACAGTCTCTCCTTCCTGTCTACGAGCCAGCAAAATCCTGCCAGGCCGGGCTCATCTTTCACAGGAGGCAAGACTGCAGGTCCTCTGACATCCACTGAGACCCCAAAGCCTCCCTGTGTGGGAACCTACCCATCAAAGGCCTTCCCTCTAGGTCCCTGTGTTGGTCCCTGTGAGGGGCAGAGAGGTCGCCCCCCCAACTCCCGTGGGGCTGGGCTGGCAGGGCTGAGTCTTAGCCTGTAGGATGGTGGGGGGGGGGATTCAGGGACAGGAATTCCTGGGATGGAATCAAGATGTCAGCTTGAGTTCTCAGGAGCGTCCTGGGCCTAGGCTCTCCATCTCCTCAGGGCACTGAAGTCCCTTTGGCTGGAAAGGGCGTGGCTGTTCCGGAAGAGTCCAGGTGGTCTTGAGGGTCAGCCAGCCGGCTCTAGCAGACCTTGAGGCCAGCCAGCCTCTGGAGTCTTCCTCACATCTCTGTCTTGCCAGGCTACTCCGCGCACCTCACTGACGCTTGAGGCTGTGCCTAGCGTGGGGTGCTAGAGCCTGTGGCTCTTCACCATCCTGCGGTAGTTCTGGGTCCCCTGCTCTGAGGGTCTCCTGGGGACACAGATGCTGGACCCCAATAGGCTGTTTCAACCCTCTTGCAGAGTCGGGCCTCTGTGCCATTGGATTCTCAAGAACTTTGGGGGCTTAGGGAAGGAGACCAGGAAATAGACAGCAAGAAGCAGAGGGGCCGTGGGGAGCAGAGGCTGACTCCAAGGGCCTGCAACCCCCCATCTTAATGGAAGCCAGGGTGGGAATGGGGCTGCTTGCAGGTGTGTGTGCGTATGTGTGCTCGTGCTTGGGTGTACATTGCATCACATACACGTGCACATGTGTGTGCACAGAGCATACGCATGTGTGTTTGCAGGCATGGTGTGTGTTTCTTGTCTAGCCTCATCTGCGGAGCTGAGTGTTTCCTTACTCATGTTTGGCATTTTTGCAGCTGACTTAGGGGGCCATGGTGGTGGTGGGGAGGCTGGGCAGTGGCGAAGGGGTCATTTGCCAGCCAGCCAGCCAGGCTACACATTCTTGTGGCTGTCTCTTTAACTTGGTAAAAATTTGGGAAATTTCTAAATAAAACAAAACAAAGGAAACATTCTCAAAAGGATTTCAAAATCGGTGCTGCGGTGTCTCCCAGGAACGGAACCGCATGGGGCAGGGTGGGGGAGGGGCTGCTTGCAGCCAGCACCTTCCTGAGCTCCCAACGTAAGGTGATGGCGCCGTCAGAGGACCATGGTGCTGCTGGGCTCTGAGCCTCTGGCCAATGGGGCAGGCACCCGCCGTATCAGAATCTCAGCAACTCTCAGAGACTCTGGGTCCTGGTTGCTAGGCAGGGGAGCCGGTCCCCACTCTCCCTGAGGAGGTGTGAGGGCAGCGGGGTAGCTGCAAGGGCTGCAAGGAGCTTGGACAGGCAGGGTGGTCGGGGTGCAGGACAGAGCGGCAGAAATGAGCTCAGAAACACCAGTGGCCTTATCTTCTGCATAGACTGGAGACTGTGGACGGTCCTCCGCGGTCCCCAGTGCTCTGTGGTCCAGGGCAGAGGCACGAGAATGGAGGTCCTGCATACGCATCCTCTATGGGGGGACACTTGGAGGACGAGGTGGCTGTCCTCTCACAGGGCGCTGTGGCATCCACGCAGAAGAACCTGAGGTCCAAGCTCCACAGCTGCCCCTCATACTCAGGCCTGTGAGGCTTGTGTCACCCAGCTCATCCGGGGAGAACTGGGGTTCCTGTGCTGCCAGCCCAGGGAGGGAGGGGGTGTGAGCTCTGCAAGCCACTTTGTTTCTTACCTGCACAATGGACCGTGGGCCTTCAGCACGTTCTGGCTTGTCATTAGCCTATGAAAGCCCCGTGGAACTGAAAGTGGGCAGTGGGGATGGAGGGAGCAGGGACGCCCTGCATGAGACGCGCTTGCTCTAGACCGTGTGTGAGATGCGTTCTGCTCTAGGCCCTGCATAGTGACGCGGTCTGCTCTAGGCCCTGCGTGAGATGCGCTTGCTCTAGGCCCTGCGCGAGATGCGCTTGCTCTAGGCCCTGCGTGAGATGCGGTTGCTCTAGGACCCTGCGTGAGATGTGCTTGCTCTAGGCCCTGCGTGAGACGCGCTCTGCTCTATGCCTTGTGTGGCAGTGTGCTCTGCTCTAGGCCCCCAGGTCCAGGAAGAGCTCACCGGGCCACATGATAGTCACTCTGAGGACCCAGGAAGCAGGTGGTTGGTGTGTGCTGTAGGGGCAGAGACTCCCTAGTAGCAGACCCCGAAGGGAGAGTCACAAGTCGTGGGGAAAAGGAGGCCTTTGTGGGGACTAAAATGGGGGAGAAGCTCCCTGGCATGTGGGTCAGTGATTTTTCTCATTTCAATGACCGATCAAAGCAATCCGTGGGAGGAGGCGTTTATTGTTATCACCGGTTAACGGGAGACAGTCTCTTGTGGTGGGGAAGTCAGGCAGGCAGCGTGGCAGTAGGAGTGTGTGGCTGCTTGATCACATCTCAGTGGACCAAGAAGCAGAGGTGAGGAATGTTGATGTTCAGTTGGCTTTTGACTTCTTTTTATTCCGTTGAGACCTAAGCCGTGAATGAAATGTCTGTCTTTCTCTTCCCTCTCCGTGACTCTTACCCAGAGAAGCCCTCGCTGTGCAGACCCATCCAGATGCATCCAAATTGTGTATCGCTGATGCCCCCAGGGGTCTTTAAGCCAACGAAACTCAAGATTAAGGAGAGACAGGAAGACGGGGACAGGGTCGCAGAGTCTTGGAGGCTCGACCTGGATTCCAGGAGCATCAGGGACCCAGTGGCCACATTTGAGGATCAGGTCTCTGGGTGTGGCCAGCTCCTCTGAGGCGCCTTGGCTAACTTGAGGGCTTCGTCTCTCAGTACCATGTGTGGAACAGGGCAGTATGGCAGCCTCCCAGTTATTACGTAGCAGCACCCCACTTCTTCCACCTGATGAAATTATTCTGGGCTCCCTGGGGACCTTGGAACCTTCACACTGACCCTATGAGTCAGACGGGCCTGGGCTTCCAGGTGACCTCGGGTGGTGGCATCTGAGTAAGCTGGGCGTGGGAGGGGTCTCCGGAGGCCGACTGTCAGAAGACCTTCCTCCGCGGCCACCTTCAAGGGGACCAAAATGCGAGACAGCAAGCCAGGCCTGCCAGGCAATGGGCCTCGCTCCAAGAGACAGGATTTCATTGCTGCGTCCAGCACCTAGGCCTTCAAGGGGGCAGCCATGGTGGAAAGGGACATGCTCTGTGGGCCGGCAGTGACCGTCACCTATGTGCCCCAGTGCGGCCCTCAGGGGCTGGTATCTTTCCAGGCCAGTCACCACCCTAGTGGCACATAGGAAGCAAGAACAGGAGCTCTAGCACACAGGGCACCAAGGAGGAAGCCAGACACCCAGCCGCATCACCCACGTTGCAGATCAGGGCCCCTGGATCTGGGCCCCCCCAAGCAGAGTTCTTAACTCCCAAGTTCCCCGGGATGAGTCGGCCCCGCATGCAGCTAGGTCCTGGACCTTGTGGCCAGTAGGGTAGGGAGGCCTGGGCTGGGGGAGCTTGGCGCTCAGTGGCCCATCTATCCTATCTATAGCTTGGCCCAGACTGCTGCCCCGTTGCCCATGGGGCCCCAGGCACAGGGGTGAAGCCTCCACCGCAGGCTGCGGACAGAGCCTGTGTCCCGAGCCTATGTCCATCATCAGCGACAGCTGCTGGGGACGCACCCGTGCTCCACGGCGCTCTGCTGGACCACAGCCTGTGGCCAGGTGACCGAGCGGGTGACTTGCTCTTTATGGGAGAATGAAGTCATCCTCTTCCTCCTCCTTGGCTGTCCGTGAGGTGAACAGCAGGCCAGGCCTCAGGGACCCTGAGATGAGCTACGCATTGGCCCTGTGCTCCGTCATGGCCGCCCCACTGACACTAAACACTTTGCTCGGGACAGGAGCCCGTGGCAGCGACTCAGGCAAAGAGCAAGGGCAGAAAATGAACTTGAGGTCTCTGTACTCTCTCTAGAGGAAGAAAAGAAGCAAGCATAGGGCCACCAGGACTTGCAAGAAGTCTGGGGCTGGGGTGCGGAGAGGGGAAGGTGACTTGTCCTGTTGCTCTGTTGCAAAGACAAACTGTCCCAGACTCGCTTACAATACATCCATTCTTCTTTAGAATGCAGCAAGATGGGATGGGAGGCCGGGGAGGTGGGGAGAGGTGTAACGACCTATGAAGCATCTAGAAAGTTCCTTTCCTACACTTGCTCCTATTTGAAAGCCCTCACTGAAGCCTTGGGAAGTTTGCATATATTCAAGGATCTTCTCATAGTCTGAAAAACCCCAAGTTCAAGTCTAAGGTGATATCTGAAAAACCAGGGATGTCTCCCATGATGATTTCAGCTTTACTAGAAAAGGGGGCACAAGAGGCTTCTGAATGGGTGCGTGTTACCAGGGAGCACATGGGTCTGGGAACCTCCAACCCCAAGTTCTGGAAGTGAGTCAGGGGGCTTCAGTAGGAGAGTCCCTGGGGAGGAGGTCTTGGTTGCCAAGGGCCTGAGATGATGGAGATAGGAGGGCGTGGGGGAGCCAGCAGGTGGTTGTGGTACTGAGGGGTAAGAAAGGGAGCCTCCAGGAAAGGCATGGCCATGGGTTTGGACACCTGCTGGAGACCCCGCAGACAGGGGCAGATTGTTTCACCACGTCTATGCACAGTTGGCATGGGAGCAGAGATTGCCATGGCCCACGCTGACCTTGGCCTGTGGGGAGGGGCTGGGCTACCTCATGACTGTCTGCCAGGTCTTTCTGTGGCAACTTCCTGCAACACATGGGGGTTTCTGGTTTCCTGAATGTGTCCCAAGCCGGGGAGGAGATGGTGAGGTCAGCTAGTACCTGCGGGTGCTGCTGGGTTTCAGGTACCTGGCACGTACTCTGTAGAGGGCAAGGTTCGGCGGCTCCAGAGCTGCAAGTGGTATCTGTTTGGTCCTCAGCATTGTCCGAGCTTTCCCAGCAGCCTCCTGTCTGGCCGCTGCCCATTGCTACCAGCCTCAGGAAGCCCGTCACCTTCCCTCTAGCACATTCCTGGGTGACAGAGTACTGGATAGGCTCACAGCTGCCCACGGTGGCCTGGTTCTCCCTTTGTGGGGACACAGCAAGGAGATGGGGGTGCCTGGATCCTCAACTACACACAAGACAGGACCGGGGGTAAGGCGCTTGTTTGCACACCTGGAGACCTGAGTTCAGTTCCCGGAAACCCACATGATACATGTGTGGGCCCCTCCAAAGAAGTAAATAAAAATTTAAAAATATATATTAAAAAAAGGTGGTGAAGACCAAGGGACTGGCCCTGCCCCACGGAACACATTCTCCCTGCTCCCAAGCAGTGTCCCCATCAGATGGCCACACGGCTGACACAGCCCAGATCTCCTGCCTCCACTCCTTGCTCCTGTGCTCTCCCCGGGGTTGGTTGGTGGACAGTGCAGAGGAAAGGATCTTCTTGCTCTTTCCCTCCCAGCCGTCACCATCCCAGGCCTCGTCTAGATCTGGCGTCCGCCCCCAAAGGCCACAGAAGACACAACGCATTCCCAGGATGGACTGTGGCGGCCAGTTTTAAGGTTGGCAAGACCAGTTTCTCCATCTGGACACTCCTGGATGAGGACTCGGCGTCCCAGTGTCCCCTGTCCAGTTGGGGGTCCTTCAAATGGACGTCTGCCCTGCCTCATCAGTATAAGCCCATGGACAATGGACAACACTGGACACAAACCAGAGCCAGATGTGAGGTGCAGGTGTGGGGGCCTGAGCCTCTGCCCAGACACCCCATGTCCCTCTGTGGGGGTTGGCCAGAGGCCACAATCAACGTAGCAGCTCCCAAAGAAAACACACAAACACACAAACGCACAAGCCACGTCTCAGAACTGGTTCAGGACAATATTTTCTCTGCACCCAAACCCTGTGGCGATGGCTGTCTTGAACCCCTCTATCACGCATGCACGGGCAGTGGGACGCCTGGAGAAAACCCCTCCCCTGCTCTGTGTACCCACGCCATCTAGCCCGAGACCCTCTGTAGACAGACACCAGAGTGGACGGGATCCCTCGCCTAAGCCTCTATATGCGAGGCAGGAAACGCCCTACAAGCTTGGGGAGACTTGAGGCCTGGGGTGTCTATGTGCACTAAGAAGAGGTGTAGCTCCATTTGTGCCCCTCCCCATTCCAGTGCTGTGGTTCTCGTGAGGTCTCACAAGGAAGAAGGGAACGTGGGCATCCTGTGTGCTCACAGGAATGGAATGGATCCCTGGTGTTAGTGTGGGTGCTGTGGGGTCTCGTGTTCAGCTCTGGCTTGAGCACACAGGAAGCCCCTCGCACCTCTATTTCTCCATTTGTAAAGGGTTAGTGTCACCACTTGCCACCCACAGCCACCCACAGCCACCCACAGCCACCCACAGCCACCCACAGCAGCTTCAGGAGCAACAGAGAGGGGCATGTGCAGGGCTGGGCCAGCCTGTGCACACACGTGGAGTGCTCGGGCCCGTGTTTTCAGAGGTGCGGCTGTGAGTGTGAGTGTGGATATGAAGTGCTCACATGTGCATATGTGTATCCGAGTGTGAATGTGTTTTTGTGTGTGAGTGCCTGTGAGTGTGCGTGGGGTAGTCAGCAAGGAGGGACTGTGAGGCGCAGGCCCACTCAGCCTCAAGGGCCCCTCCGGCTACACGGCCACGCCCTCCTGCTGCACGGACACCCCATCCTGCTGCACGGACACCCCCTCCTGCTGCACGGACACCCCCTCCTGCTGCACGGACACCCCCTCCTGCTGCACGGACACCCCCTCCTGCTGCACGGACACCCCCTCTTGATACACAGACACCCCCTCCTGCTACATGGCGGTTCTCCCTGCAGGGTCCTGAGAGAACTTCTGCTCTGCCTTCAGAAACACCATGTCCCCTCCTCAGGCCTCTGCCGCCTAGTGCTTCCCTAATGTGCAGGAAGGAAATGGTGGGCGGATGATAGAGAGCCGAGAAATAACTGTAGGCTCCGTGAACCATGGGGAATCCGGTAGGGAAGTGTAGACCTGTGAACCATGGGGAATCAGGTGGGGGAGAAGTGTAATCAAGGGTAGGGAGAAGTATAGGCCTGGTGAACTGTGGGGAGTCGGGGCAGTGAGTTGGGGATGGAATATTGGAGGATGGCACAGGCAGAGGGCACAGGAAAGTAAATATGGGGAGCAGAGCACGAGAAGAAGGTGCAGAGGAGGCGCAGGGGGCTGAGCAAGATGCCTGGAGAACACAGTGCAGCATGGGAACCCAGAGCTGCGGAGTAAAGGACCAGAGACAGACAGCGGGTCCAGAACGGGGCCCTGGGCCACTGAGAATGGAGCCCACCAAGTGCGGCAAGATGGAGGGACGGGAAGGTGTGCACTTTAGGGACAATGGAGCACAGGCCACAGAGTGGAGCACGGACCATGACGGGGGAGCACGGACCATGATGGGGGGAGCACGGACCACGGGGGCGAGGCCCGGACAATTCAGGCTGAAGCATGGCGTGTGGAGACCAGAGGAGAGGAAAGAGACACACTGCAGAGGGTGGCGCCCACTCTACAGAGATGGATGTGGAACACAGAGCCTGAAGGAAGGACGGGGAGCAGGGGCGCGTAGAGAGACCGTAGACATAAATGGTTCAGCGCGTGGAGAGGGAGCGAGGGTGGGTGGAGGCGCACAGGGGCTCGGAGTCGGCACAGCGGAGGTGTGGAGAGGAGAAACGGGCTGGATGCCGGCTGTGCAGATGGAGCAGTGGACAGCAGCGGGCGGACGTGCGAAAGGCCGCGGCGGACCAAGAAGGAAGGTCGTCATGCAGCGGCACGCGGAGATGCCATGGGAAGAGCAGGGCGGGTTGGGCACTGGACGTGGTGGTGCACACAGGAAGTGAGGGCTGGCAGGACACTAGAGTTCCGGGTGCAGATTACAAGTGCGCTGTTGCAGTTGCTGTGCACGTGACAATAAATTCACCAACTGGCTGAAGGGAACAAGGACTTTATTCTCTCTTATGATAGTCTAATCACAGTTTCTTGTCCAGCTTGACAAGAAATGGAGTCGACCCAGCGAGGGACTGGAAGGTGTGCACTTTAGGGACAATGGAGCACAGGCCACAGAGTGGAGAACGGACAAGGGCCAAAAGAACTGGCCTCACTATCTCCACAGCACTGCTGAGACGGACAATCCTCACTTGCCAGACCCGCATGTCTGGCCAAGTGTACCAAAGGATGCCAACTTCATTAACCAAGTTCCTCCCTCTTTTCCACCTGCCTTCTCCCACCCACCAAGGGCCAGGCCTTCCCACGCACAGTCTCCTGCAGGCCTGCTCAGGCCCAACTCAACCACTGATTCACTGCAAATGTATCCAAAGCTCGAACCCTCAACTTTCAAAGTGACACCTGTATCTAACGGTATGCAGTGTAGAATGTTTATGTGGAACGAAGTAGGGAGGAGGATGATGAAGCAGAAAAATGGAACATGGCAGAGACAGGACAAAGACTGCAGTGACACATGGCATGTCCAATATGGAGAATGAGAGTGGGCATGACTTGGGACGGGGAAGCAGGGAGAACAGCACAGCGGGAGGGCAGGGAGCGAGCTGGGGCACACTGCAGGGTGCTGGTAGGGGAGGAGTCAGGAGAGTGGCATATGAAGCACTGAGACTGTACCATGGGGAGTTTGAAGCAGAGGAAAGAGCTTGGACATAAGAACAGGGGATGGAACTGGACTGCGTGGGAAGGTCCACTGTGGAAGGGAACCATCTCAGGAAGCCCCACGCCTCCCTGAGTGATTGAGAGGCTAATGCTGAAGGGGAGGAGGTGGAAGATGCTTCTCTTGGTGGTCCACCCGCTGATACAAGATTCATGGCGTACATCACCAAAGGCAACCCAGATAAAACTCGGTGATCACACATGTGAAAAGACATGAAAATAGGGTGGAGTCTGGCAAGGGAGAAGAAAGGTTGCGAAAGGAAGAGAAGAAGAATGGGGTTGGGGTAAAAATATCACAAACTCACTATCATCATGTTTGTGACATACATCAACAGCAGCAGCAGAATATGGAGGGGCGTAGGCAGTGGAGCATAACGTGTACAGAACACAGAACAGGGATGGGACAGACAGATCTGTGCAGGGTGCAGCACAGACAGCGTGTGACTGAAGACCGTCTCAAGAGTGATAGGTCCAGCAGGAGGGCTGGAGGAGGACATGGAGGACATGGAGGACATGGAGGACATGGAGGACATAGAGGACATGGAGGACATGGAGGACATGGAGGAGGATGTGGAGGACGTGGAGGACATGGAGGAGGACATGGAGGACATGGAGGAGGACGTGGAGGACATGGAGGACATGGAGGACATGGAGGAGGATGTGGAGGACATGGAGGAGGATGTGGAGGACATGGAGGACATGGAGGAGGACATGGAGGACATGGAGGACATGGAGGACATGGAGGAGGACATGGAGGACATGGAGGACATGGAGGACATGGAGGAGGATGTGGAGGACATGGAGGACATGGAGGAGGACATGGAGGACATGGAGGACATGGAGAACATGGAGGACATGGAGGAGGACGTGGAGGACATGGAGGACATGGAGGAGGATGTGGAGGACATGGAGGACATGGAGGACATGGAGGACATGGAGGAGGACGTGGAGGACATGGAGGACATGGAGGACATGAAGGACATGGAGGACATGGAGGACATGGAGGAGGACATGGAGGAGGATGTGGAGGACATGGAGGAGGATGTGGAGGACATGGAGGACATGGAGGACATGGAGGAGTGTGGAGGACATGGAGGACATGGAGGACATGGAGGACATGGAGGACATGGAGGAGGATGTGGAGGACATGGAGGACATGGAGGACATGGAGGAGGACGTGGAGGACATGGAGGACATGGAGGAGGACATGGAGGAGGACGTGGAGGACATGGAGGACATGGAGGAGGACATGGAGGAGGACGTGGAGGACATGGAGGACATGGAGGACATGGAGGACATGGAGGAGGATGTGGAGGACATGGAGGACATGGAGGAGGACATGGAGGACATGGAGGAGGATGTGGAGGACATGGAGGACATGGAGGACATGGAGGACATGGAGGACATGGAGGAGGACGTGGAGGACATGGAGGAGGACGTGGAGGACATGGAGGACATGGAGGAGGACGTGGAGGACGTGGAGGACATGGAGGACATGGAGGACATGGAGGACATGGAGGAGGACATGGAGGACATGGAGGACATGGAGGACATGGAGGACATGGAGGAGGACATGGAGGACATGGAGGAGGACGTGGAGGACATGGAGGAGGACATGGAGGACATGGAGGAGGATGTGGAGGACATGGAGGACATGGAGGACATGGAGGAGGATGTGGAGGACATGGAGGACATGGAGGAGGACGTGGAGGACATGGAGGACATGGAGGAGGACGTGGAGGACATGGAGGAGGACATGGAGGACATGGAGGAGGATGTGGAGGACATGGAGGACATGGAGGAGGACGTGGAGGACATGGAGGACATGGAGGACATGGAGGACATGGAGGACATGGAGGAGGACATGGAGGAGGATGTGGAGGACATGGAGGACATGGAGGAGGACATGGAGGACATAGAGGACATGGAGGACATGGAGGACGTGGAGGACGTGGAGGACGTGGAGGAGGACGTGGAGGACATGGAGGACATGGAGGACGTGGAGGACGTGGAGGACGTGGAGGACGTGGAGGACATGGAGGACATGGAGGACATGGAGGAGGACATGGAGGAGGACATGGAGGACATGGAGGACATGGAGGAGGACGTGGAGGACGTGGAGGACATGGAGGAGGACGTGGAGGACATGGAGGACATGGAGGAGGACGTGGAGGACATGGAGGACATGGAGGACATGGAGGACATGGAGGAGGACATGGAGGACATGGAGGACATAGAGGACATGGAGGAGGATGTGGAGGACGTGGAGGACATGGAGGAGGACGTGGAGGACATGGAGGACATGGAGGAGGATGTGGAGGACATGGAGGACATGGAGGACATGGAGGACATGGAGGAGGATGTGGAGGACATGGAGGACATGGAGGACATGAAGGACATGGAGGACATGGAGGACATGGAGGAGGACATGGAGGAGGATGTGGAGGACATGGAAGACATGGAGGAGGACGTGGAGGACATGGAGGACATGGAGGACATGAAGGACATGGAGGACATGGAGGACATGGAGGAGGACGTGGAGGAGGATGTGGAGGACATGGAGGAGGATGTGGAGGACATGGAGGACATGGAGGAGGATATGGAGGACATGGAGGACATGGAGGACATGGAGGACATGGAGGACATGGAGGAGGATGTGGAGGACATGGAGGACATGGAGGACATGGAGGAGGACATGGAGGACATGGAGGACATGGAGGAGGATGTGGAGGACGTGGAGGACATGGAGGACATGGAGGAGGACGTGGAGGACATGGAGGACATGGAGGACATGGAGGACATGGAGGAGGATGTGGAGGACATGGAGGACATGGAGGAGGACGTGGAGGACATGGAGGACATGGAGGAGGATGTGGAGGACATGGAGGACATGGAGGACATGGAGGACATGGAGGACATGGAGGAGGACGTGGAGGACATGGAAGAGGACGTGGAGGACATGGAGGACATGGAGGAGGACGTGGAGGACGTGGAGGACATGGAGGACATGGAGGACATGGAGGACATGGAGGAGGACATGGAGGACATGGAGGACATGGAGGAGGACGTGGAGGACATGGAGGACATGGAGGACATGGAGGAGGATGTGGAGGACATGGAGGACATGGAGGAGGACATGGAGGACATGGAGGAGGATGTGGAGGACATGGAGGACATGGAGGACAGGAGGACATGGAGGAGGACGTGGAGGACATGGAGGACATGGAAACATGGAGGAGGACATAGAGGACATGGAGGAGGACATGGAGGACATGGAGGACATGGAGGAGGATGTGGAGGACATGGAGGACATGGAGGAGGACGTGGAGGACATGGAGGACATGGAGGACATGGAGGACATGGAGGACATGGAGGAGGACATGGAGGACATAGAGGACATGGAGGACATGGAGGACATGGAGGACATGGAGGAGGACATGGAGGACATGGAGGACATGGAGGACGTGGAGGACGTGGAGGACGTGGAGGACGTGGAGGACGTGGAGGACATGGAGGACATGGAGGACATGGAGGAGGACATGGAGGAGGACATGGAGGACATGGAGGACATGGAGGAGGACGTGGAGGACGTGGAGGACATGGAGGAGGACGTGGAGGACATGGAGGACATGGAGGAGGACGTGGAGGACATGGAGGACATGGAGGACATGGAGGACATGGAGGAGGACATGGAGGACATGGAGGACATAGAGGACATGGAGGAGGACGTGGAGGACATGGAGGACATGGAGGACATGGAGGAGGACGTGGAGGACGTGGAGGACATGGAGGAGGACGTGGAGGACATGGAGGACATGGAGGAGGACGTGGAGGACATGGAGGACATGGAGGAGGACGTGGAGGACATGGAGGACATGGAGGACATGGAGGAGGACATGGAGGACATGGAGGACATGGAGGAGGACGTGGAGGACATGGAGGACATGGAGGAGGACGTGGAGGACTTGGAGGACATGGAGGAGGACATGGAGGAGGACGTGGAGGACATGGAGGACATGGAGGACATGGAGGAGGACATGGAGGACATGGAGGACATGGAGGAGGACGTGGAGGACATGGAGGACATGGAGGACATGGAGGAGGACGTGGAGGACATGGAGGACATGGAGGACATAGAGGACATGGAGGACATGGAGGACATGGAGGACATAGAGGACATGGAGGAGGACATGGAGGACATGGAGGACATGGAGGAGAACGTGGAGGACGTGGAGGACATGGAGGAGGACGTGGAGGACATGGAGGACATGGAGGAGGACGTGGAGGACATGGAGGACATGGAGGAGGACGTGGAGGACATGGAGGACATGGAGGAGGATGTGAAGGATATGGAGGACATGGAGGAGGACGTGAAGGACATGGAGGAGTACATGGAGGAGGACCCAGGGACCGGCTGACTTGTGCAGACACAGAGGAGGATTGAGAACAGAGGCAGATATAGGGCTGAGACTGTGGTGAACAGCGCCCATGGTGTGGAGTGTGGTGCCCAGAACACTGACGCGGGAGCCTGGGAGGGAGGACGAAGGGCACCGTGGGAGCGTGGTGTGGAGGTTAGGCCATGACAGAGCATAGGACTTGAAGAAGAGAGTATAACGTGGGTAATGGAGGATGAGATGGGAATATGGCAGATAGTCCACAGAGCATAGCAGAACAGAGAAGGATGAAGGAAGAACAGACACAAAGTTTCCTTTGTAGAGACAGTGTGGACGACGTCTATGTGTAGTACACAGAATGAGAAGGGTGGGGAGCACTATGGAAGATGAAATGTGAAATTTTCTGTGTAGGACAGGGTGGATGACATCTATGCGTAGTACACACGATGTGAAGGATGGGGAGCACTATGGAAGATGAAATGTGAAGTTTCATGTGTACAGACAGTGTGGATGACGTCTACATGTAGCATACACGATATGAAGGGTGGGGAGCACTATGGAAGATGGAATGTAAGTTTCCTGTGTACAGACAGTGTGGATGACATCTACGTGTAGCATACACGATGTGAAGGGTGGGGAGCACTATGGAAGATGGAATGTAAGTTTCCTGTGTACAGACAGTGTGGATGACATCTACGTGTAGCATACACGATGTGAAGGGTGGGGAGCACTATGGAAGATGGAATGTATACTGTGTGCCATGGAGGCCGGGCTTCGAGGACGGACAGGGCAGGCTGTGTGGAGGGGTGTGAGATATGGAACGTGGTAAAGGTAGTGAAAGCAGACCACCCAGAAGAGTGCGTGGAGCACAGGAAATAGGCAGGACACAGAGTCCTGGGGGAAACACAGGATGGAGTTGATCAGCCAAGCAGAACAACAGAGAACAAAGGATGAACGAGACTGGAGGAAGGAGGGCAGAAGGTGCCTCGTGACCTACGGTGTGAGTGTGGATCACGGTTGGAAAACAGTCAGTGGTACACACAATGAATGAACGCGGATAATCAGGAAGATGATGTGGGGGACAAGCCGTAAATACAGAGCATGGGAGCAGCCAGAGAGGAAAGAACAGGGAAGGGCGTGGGGAGTGGAGGACGAGGGAGGGGGACGCGAGTGGTGTGATATCAGTTCTGGAAGTCAAAGCAACTGTATTTGGAAACAACTGAGAGATGAAGCACTCCACATGCCTGAGGGCGCCTTCTTCAACAGGCTGCTGCCACTGTGGAGTGAACGAATGGGTACTAAGGGTGTGGACAGAAAGAATGAGAACCCAGCCAGTGGAATGAAGGAATGAGTACTGAAGGTATGGAAGAAAAGAATGGTTACTTACTGTGAAAAGGAGAATAGGTACTGAGTGTGAGGAGTGAAAGAATGGGAACTGACTGTGTGGAAAGAAAAAATGGGTACTGAGTGAGTGGAGAGAAGGGATGGGTACTGAGTGGAGAGAAGGAATGGGTACTGAGTGAGTGGAGAGAAGGAATGGGTACTGAGTGAGTGGAGTGAAGGGATGGGTACTGAGTGAGTGGAGACAGAGGATGGGTACTGAGTGGAGAGAAGGAATGGGTACTGAGTGAGTGGAGAGAGGAATGGGGTACTGAGTGAGTGGAGTGAAGGGATGGGTACTGAGTGAGTGGAGTGAAGGGATGGGTACTGAGTGGAAAGAAGGAATGGGTACTGAGTGAGTGGAGAGAAGGGATGAGTACTGAGTGAGTGGAGTGAAGGGATGGGTACTGAGTGAGTGGAGTGAAGGGATGGGCACTGAGTGAGTGGAGTGAAGGGATGGGTACTGAGTGAGTGGAGTGAAGGGATGGGTACTGAGTGAGTGGAGTGAAGGGATGGGTACTGAGTGAGTGGAGACAGAGGATGAGTACTGAGTGAGTGGAGTGAAGGGATGGGTACTGAGTGAGTGGAGACAGAGGATGGGTACTGAGTGAGTGGAGACAGAGGATGGGTACTGAGTGAGTGGAGACAGAGGACGGGTAATGAGTGACTGGAGACAGAGGATGGGTACTGAGTGAGTGGAGACAGAGGATGGGTACTGAGTGAGTGGAGAGAAGGGATGGGTACTGAGTGAGTGGAGACAGAGAATGGGTACTGAGTGAGTGGAGAAAAGGGATGGGTACTGAGTGAGTGGAGACAGAGGATGGGTACTGAGTGAGTGGAGAGAAGGGATGGGTACTGAGTGAGTGGAGAGAAGGGATGGGTACTGAGTGAGTGGAGTGAAGGGATGGGTACTGAGTGAGTGGAGAGAAGGGATGGGTACTGAGTGAGTGGAGTGAAGGGATGGGTACTGAGTGAGTGGAGTGAAGGGATGGGTACTGAGTGAGTGGAGTGGGACAGGGATGGGTACTGAGTGAGTGGGGGAGAAGGGATGGGTACTGAGTGAGTGGGAGAGAGAAGGATGGGTACTGAGTGAGTGGAGGAAGGGATGGGTACTGAGTGAGTGGAGACAAAGGATGGGTACTGAGTGAGTGGAGAGAAGGGATGGGTACTGAGTGAGTGGAGTGAAGGGATGGGTACTGAGTGAGTGGAGAGAAGGGATGGGTACTGAGTGAGTGGGGAGAAGGGATGGGTACTGAGTGAGTGGAGTGAAGGGATGGGTACTGAGTGAGTGGAGTGAAAGGATGGGTACTGAGTGAGTGGAGAGAAGGGATGGGTACTGAGTGAGTGGAGAGAAGGGATGGGTACTGAGTGAGTGGAGAGAAGGGATGGGTACTGAGTGAGTGGAGACAGAGGATGGGTACTGAGTGAGTGGGAGAAGGGATGGGTACTGAGTGAGTGGAGAGAAGGGATGGGTACTGAGTGAGTGGAGAGAAGGGATGGGTACTGAGTGAGTGGAGTGAAGGGATGGGTACTGAGTGAGTGGAGTGAAGGGATGGGTACTGAGTGAGTGGAGTGAAGGGATGGGTACTGAGTGGAGAGAAGGAATGGGTACTGAGTGAGTGGAGAGAAGGAATGGGTACTGAGTGAGTGGAGACAGAGGATGGGTACTGAGTGAGTGGAGAGAAGGGATGGGTACTGAGTGAGTGGAGACAAAGGATGGGTACCGAGTGAGTGGAGAGAAGGGATGAGTACTGAGTGAGTGGAGAGAAGGGATGGGTACTGAGTGAGTGGAGACAGAGGATGGGTACTGAGTGAGTGGAGTGAAGGGATGGGTACTGAGTGAGTGGAGTGAAGGGATGGGTACTGAGTGAGTGGAGACAGAGGATGGGTACTGAGTGAGTGGAGTGAAGGGATGGGTACTGAGTGAGTGGAGACAGAGGATGGGTACTGAGTGAGTGGAGAGAAGGGATGAGTACTGAGTGAGCGGAGTGAAGGGATGGGTACTGAGTGAGTGGAGACAGAGGATGGGTACTGAGTGGGGAGAGAAGGATGCGTAATGAGGAGGGAGTGAAGGGATGGGTACTGCGGAGGTGGAGAGAAGGGATGGGTTACTGACGTGAGTGGAGAGAAGGACGGGTCGTGAGTGCCTGGAGACAGAGGATGGGTACTGAGTGAGTGGAGACAGAGGATGGGTACTGAGTGAGTGGAGAGAAGGGATGGATACTGAGTGAGTGGAGAGAAGGGATGGGTACTGACTGTGTGGTGTACAGGAATGGGAAAGGAGAGTGTGGAAGGAAGGAATGGGAACTGAGTGTGTGGAAGGAAGGCATGGGAACTGAGTTGTGGAGTGAAGGAATATGTGTTGACTGTGTTGAAGGAAGGAATGGGAACTGAGTGTGTAGAGGGAAGAAATGGGTATAGAGTGTGTAAAGTGAAAGAATGGGAAATGACTGCGTGGAGTGAAGGGATGGAAACTGTGAATGTGGAAGGAAGGAATGGGTGCTTAGTGTCTAGAGTGAAGGAATGGATCTGAATGTGTGGACATAAGGAAAGTGAACTGAGTGTGTGGAAGGAAAGAATGGGTACTGAGTGTGTAGTGAAGGAATGGGATCCGAGTGTGTGGAAGTAAGAAATGGGAATTGAGTGTGAGGAGTAAAGGAATAGTTCTGATTGTGTGGATATAAGGAATGGGAACTGAGTGTGTGGAAGGAAGGAATTGGTACTGGGTGTGTGGATGGAAGGAAGGAATGGGTACTGAGTGTGTGGCGTGTGTAAGTGTTTTTAGTGAAGGAATGGGTACCTAGCGTATGGAAGGAAGGATTAGATGTTGAGTGTGAGAATTGAAGGAATGGGTCTGACTCTATGGAGAGAAGGAAGTGTGCTGAGTGTGTGGAAGGAAGGAATGGGAACTGAGTTTGAGAATTGAAATGGGAACTGAGTGTGTGAGGGAATGAATGGGAACTGAGTGTGGAAGGAAGGAATGGGTTCTGTGTTTCTCAAGTATAGGAATGGGTCTGACTGTGTGGTGTTAATAAATGGGAAATTAGTGTTTTGAGAGAAGGAATGGGAACTGACTGTGGAGAGAAGGAATGGATCTGACTTTGTGGAGAGATGGAAAGTGAACTGTGTTTGTGGATTAAGGAATGGGATCATAATGTGTTGAGGGAAGGAATGGGAGCTGATTGTGTAGAAGGAAGGAATGGGAACTGAGTGTATAGAGTGAAGGAGTAGTTCTGACTGTGTGGAGTGAAGGGATGGAAACTGTGAATGTGGAAGGAAGGAATGGGTACTGAGTATGTGGAAGGAAGGAATGTGTACTGAGCATGAAAGGAGAATTGAGTACTGTCATGGTTTGAAATGTGTCCCCCACAGTCTCATGTGTTTGGCAAGGTCATGGCACCTTGAGAGGTGGAGCCTTGCTGGAGGAAGGCAGTCACAAGGGGTGGGCCTTGAGGCAGATTAGTCCCACCCTACCTCCAGGAGAAGTCTGCCTTTGCTGCAAGCAGTCTGCAGCTCTCAGCTTCCAAGATGTCTGAGGTGACTTAGCCTCCTCCAGCTTTGGCCAGCCAGCCAGGCCGCCTCTGCTTTGAGAGACTGTACCTTCCCTCTGGAACCGTAAGCTGAATAAACCTCCCTTTCTCCCTTAAGGTGATCGACTTTGAGTGTTCTCTCACAGCAATAGTTAAGAGTAACTGTTACAAGTACTGCGTGTGTAGAGTGAAGGAACGTGGACTAAGAGTGTGAAGTGAATGCATGGGAACTGAGTCTGTGAGATTAGGAATGGGAGCTGTGTTTGAGGAGTGAAGTAGTGTGTACTTAGGGTGTGGAAGGAAGGAATGAGTACTCAGTATGTGGAAGGAAGGAATGGGTCTGACTGTATGGAGAGAGAGACTGGGAACTGAGAATCTGGAGTGAAGTTATAGGAACTAAGGTGGAAGGTAGGAATGGGTACTGAGTGTCTAGAGAAGGAATGGATCTGACTTTTTGGAGAGTAGGTGTTGCTAGTTCGCCTGCAGTGGTTGCTGATAAATGACCATCAAATGGCTTATGGGAACAAGGGTTTATTCTCTTACAATTCCTGGTTACAGTTCTCAGTCCAGCTTGACGGGAGAGCATGCACCAACACCAGGGCTGAGGGAACTGGCCGCACCATCACTGCATAACAGCTGAGAGATGGACGATCCTTACTTGCCAGACCAGCATGTCTGGCCAAGTGAATAGAAGGATGCCGACTCTCTCAACCAGCTCTCTGTGATTTATTCCAGGGAGTAATCCCACCCACCATAGGCTAGGCCTTCCCCATCAGCTACACAACCTCCTTCAGGTTTGTTCTGGGCTTAACTCAACTAATTCTCTACAAATGTGCCCAGAGCTCAAACTCTCAACAGTCAAGTTGACACCTGTGCCTAACCATGACAATAGGACAGGAAACTGAGTGTGTTTAGTGAAAAAAATGGGAAATGAGTGAGTGGAGTAAGGAATGGGAACTGAGTTTGTGAAGTGAAAGAATGAGTCTGACACTGTGGAATGAAGGAATGTGTACTGAGGATTTAGAGAAAAGGCATGGGAAGTGACTCTGGACAGATGGAATGGATCTGATTGTGGAGAAGTGATCTGAGTGTGTGAAATGAAGGAATTGAACTGAATATGCGGTGTGAGGGAATGTGAACTGAGTGTGTGGAAGGAAGGAATGGGTACTGAGTGTGTGGAAGGAAGGAATGGGTACTGACTGTGCAGAGTAAAGGAATGAGTACTGAGTATGTTTAGTGAAGGAATTGTTGCTGAGTGTGTGGAAGGAAGAAATGGATCTGACTTTGCAGAGAAGGAATGGGAACTGAGTGTCTGGAGTGAAGGTGTGGGAACTGAGCATGTGGAAGGTAGAAATGGGTGTTTAGTGACTACACAGGAGGAATAGGTACTGAGTGTATGGACAGAAGAAATGATCTGATTTTTGGAGTGAGGAATGTGTCTGACTTTGTTGAGTGAAGAAATGTGTAGTGAGTATTTGGAGAGAAGGAATGGGAGCTGTGTGTGTGGAGAGAAAGAATGGATCTGACTTTGTGGAGAGAAGGAAAGTAATATGAGTGTGTGGTGTGAAGGAATGGGAACTGAATGTGTAGAGTGTTTAATGGAAAGTGAGTGTGTGAACAGAAGGAATGGGAACTAAGTGGGTAGAATAAAGGAATGGGAATGGAGTGTGTAAAGTGTAGGAAAGGAAACAGTGTGTGGAGAGAAGGATTGGGAACTGAGTTTGTGGAGTTTGAATGAGTACAGAGTGTGTGGATTGAAAGGATGGGTCTAGCTCTGTGGAGAGAATGAATGGGACATGAGGGTGTGGAAGTAAGGAATGAGAATTCAGTATGTGGAAACAAAGAATGGGTGCTGAGTGTATGAAAGGAAGGAATCTGTACCAAGTGTGTGGAGTGAAGAAATAGGTACTGACTGTGTGGTGTAAAGGAATGGGAACTGAGTGTGTGGAAAGAAGAAATGTGTACTGTGTATGTGTGTGTGGAGTGAAGAAATGTAAACTGAGTTCTGGAGGAAAGGAAGGTGTATTGAGTGTGTGGAGGAAGGAATTAGTACTGAGTATTGGAAGGAAAGAATGGGTGCTGAGTGTGTGGGGTAAAAGAATGAGTACTGAGTATGTTTAATGAAGGAATGGGTACTGAGTATGTGGAAGGAAGAAATGGATCTAACTGTGTGGAGAGAAGGAATAGGATCTGAGTATCTGGAGTAAAGGTATGAGAACTGAGCATGTGGAAGGTAGGGATGGATGCTGAATGTCTAGAGAGCAGGAATGGGTACTGAGTGTATAAACAGAAAAAAATGGATATGTTGGATACGTCTTTCTGGAGAGAAAGAAAGGAAACTGAGTATATGAAGAGAAGGAATGGGAACTGAGAATGCAGAATGACGGAATGGGAACTGAGTTTGTGAAGAGAAGGAAGGGGTCTGACTTTATGGAGTGAAGACATGGGAACTGAGTGTTTGGAGAGAAGGAATGGGAATTGGCTGCGTGGAGAGAAGCAATGGATCTGACTTTGTGGAGAGAAAGAAAGTGACCTGAGTGTTTGAAGCAAATGAATGGGAACTGAGAGCATGTTGTGAAGAAAAGGGAACTAAGTGAGTGAACAGAAGGAATGAAACTGAGTGTTTGGCCTGAGTGAATGGGAACTGAGCATGTGGAGAGAAGGAATGGGGCTGACTCTGTGGAGAGAAAGAAAGTATGGAAGGAGTGAGAACTGGGTATGTGGAAGAAAGGAATGGGTACTGCGTGTGTTGATTAAAGGAATGAGTACTGATGTGTGTTTAGTGAACAGATTGCTGACTTTGTGCAGAGAAGAAACGGGAACTGAGTGACTGGAGTGACGGAAAGGGAACTAAGTTTGTGAAGTGAAGATATGGATACTGAGTATTTGTAGAGAAGGAATGGGAACGGACTGTGTGGAGAAAAGGTATGGATCTGACTTTGTGGCTAGAAGGAAACTGATCTGAGTGTGCAAAGTGAAGGAATGCGTACCAAGTGTGTAGAAGGAAGGAATGGGAATTGAGTGTGTGGAGAGAGGGAATGGGAACTGAGTGTCTACAGAGAAGTTACGGGAACTGAGCACGTGGAAGGAAGGAATGGATGCTTGCTGAGTGTCTACAGAGAAGTCGCGCGTAATGAGTATGTAGACAAAATTAATAGATGTGATTTTGGAGAATGAAGGAAAGGGAATTGAATGTGTGAAGTGAAGGAATGTGTCTGACATTGTGGAGTGAACAAATGGGAACTGAGGGGGTCAAGTGAAGAAATGCGTACTGAATATGTGGAAGGAATGGGTACTGACTGTGTGGAGTAAAGGGATGAGTACTGGTGTGTTTAGTGAACGAATTGTTATGGAGTGTATGGAAGGAAGAAATGGATCTGATTTTGTGGAGAGAAGGAAACTGATCCGAGTGTGTGAAGTGATGGAATGGGAAGTGAGTGTGTGAAGTGACGGAATGGGAACTGAGCATGTGGAGTGAAGGAATGGGAACTGAGTATTGTGTGGGGAGAGGGAATGGGAACTGAGTGTCTAAGAGTAGTTATGGGAACTGAGCATGTGGAGTGAAGGAATGGGAACTGAATGTCTAGAGAGAAGCTGTGGGTAATGAGTATGTAGACAAAAGAAATAGATGTGACTTTGGAGAGTGAAGGAAAGAAAACGGAGTGTGTGGAATAAAGGAATGGGAACTGAGTATGTGGAAGAAAAGAATGGGAACGAATGTTTGGAGTGAAGTTATGGGAGCTGAGTTCAGTGTGAAGGAATGAGTACTGAATGTGTTTAGCTAAGGAATGGGTACTGAGTGTGTAGATGGAATGAATGATTCTTACTGTGTGGAGAGAGGAAATGGGAACTGAGAATCTGGAGTGAATTTATGGGAACTGAGCATATGGAAGAAGGAATGGGTGCTGAGCTTCTAGAGAGAAGGAATGGGTACTGAGTGTGTAGAGAGAATCCATGTGGCTTTGTGGAGAGAAGGAAAGTGATCTGAGTGTGTGAAGTGAAGGGAAGTGAAAGTGTGGTGTGAAGGAATGTGAACTGAGTGTTTGGAGAGAAGGAATGGGAACTGAGTGTGTGAAGTGTGGGAATGGGAACTGAGTGTGTGGAGTGAAGAAATGGGTATTGAGTGTGTGGTGTTAAAAGGAATGGGTCTGACTCTGTGGGGAGAATGAATGGGAAATGAGAGTGTGGAAGGAAGGAATGAGACCCGAGTATGTGGAAGGAAGGAATGAGATCCGAGTATGTGGAAGGAAGGAATGAGATCCGAGTATGTGGAAGGAAGGAATGAGACCCGAGTATGTGGAAGGAAGGAATGAGACCCGAGTATGTGGAAGGAAGGAATGGGTACTGAGTGTGTGGAGTAAAGGAATGAGTACTGAGTATTTATAGTGAAGGAATGGGTACTGAGTGTGTGTAGGGAAGGAATGGGAACTGAGCGTGTAGAAGAAGGAATGGGAACTGAGAGTGTAGAGTGAAGAAATGTTAAGTGAGTGGTGGAGTGAAGGAATGTGTACTGAGCATGTGGAAGGAGGAAATGAGTACTGAGTGTGTGGAAGGAAGGAATAGGATACTGAGGGTGTGGAAGCATGGAATGGGAAGTAAATGTGTGGAGTGCAGGAATGGGAACTGAGTTTGTGAAGTGAAGGAATGGGTCTGACTTTATGGAGAGAAGGAAAGTAATTTGAATGTGTGAAGTGAATGGAAACTGAAAGTGTGTGTGAAGGAATGGGAACTGAGTATTTGGAATGAAGGAATAGGAATTCAGTGTGTGAAGTGTTGAGATCAGAACTGAGTGTGTGGAGAGATGGAATGGGAACTGACTCTGTGGATGGAAGGAAGGAGTACTGAGTATGTGGAGAGAAGGAAGGGCAACTGAGTGCGTTGAGTAAAGAAAAGGAAATAAGTATGTGAAGTGTAGGAACAGGAACTGTGTATGGAGAGAGGAATGTGAACTGAGTTTGTTATGTAAAGGAATGGGTGCTGAGTATATGGAGTGAAGGTTTGGTCTGACTGTATGGAGAGAAGGAATGAGAACTGAGTTGTGGAAGGAATGGGTGCTGAGTGTGCAGAAGGAAGGAAGGAAAAAAGGAAAGAAGGAAGAAAGGAAGGAAGGAAGAAAGGAAGGAAGGAAGGAAGGAAGGAAGGAAGGAAGGAAGGAAGGAAGGAAGGAAGGGGTATGACTTAGTGGAGAAAATTAATGGGAACTCAGTATGTGTAGTGAAGGAATGGTGCTGAGTGTCTTTGTAGAGGGAATGGTTGCTGAGTGGTTAGAGTGATGGAATAGGAACTGAGATGTGGACTGACAGAATGAGCAGTTAATGTGTTGGGTGAAGTAATGGAAACTGAGTGTGTGGAAGAAAGGAATGGGAAGGAATGAGACCTGAGTTTGTGTAAGGAAGAAATGGGAATTGGGTGTGTACAGAGAAGGAATGGGAACTGAGTGTGTGGAAGGAAGGAATGTGTACTGAGTTTGTGAAGTGAAGGCATGTGTACTGCATATGTGGATGGAAGTAATGAGTACTGAGTTGGTGGAGTCAAGGAATGTGAAGTGAGTGTGTGAAGTGAAGGAATGGGAAGTGTGTTTTTGGAGAGAAGAAATGGGAACTGTGTTTGTGGAGTGGAATAATGTGTACCTAGCGTTTAGAAGGAAGGAATGTGTACTTAGTATGTGGAAGAAAGGAATGGGAATTGAGTATGAGGAAAGAAAGAAAGAGTGTGTGGAGTGAAGGAATGGGAACTGAACTATTTAGTGAAGGAAATGATTCTGAGTATGTGAGAGGAAAGAATGAGTACTGAGTGTGTGGAAGGCAGGAATGGGTACTGTGTGTGTTGATTAAAGGAATAAGTACTGAGTGTGTTTAGTGAAAGAATGGGTACTGAGTGTGTGGAAGGAAGGAATGGGTCTGATTATGTGGAGAGAAGGAATGGGAACTGAGTGTCAGGAGTGAGGTAATGGGAACTGAGTGTGTGGACTTCAGGAATGGATCTGACTTTTCGGAGAGAAGGATAGGGAACTGAGTGTGTGAAATGTAGTAATGGGAAGTGAGTATGTGAAGCGAAGGAATCAGCTGAATGTGTGGCTTGCAGGAATGGGAACCGAGTGTGTGTAGTGAAGGAATAGGATATTAATGGGTAAAGAGGAGGAATGGGAACTAAGTGTGTGGAGGGAAGGAATGGGAACTGAGATTGTGGAGAGAAGGAACTACAACTGTGTGTGTGGAAGGAAGGAATGGATACTGAGTGTATGAAAGGTAGAAATATACTGAGTATGGAATGAAGGAATGAGTACTGAGTTCTTGAAGTGTAAGAATACAAACTGCGTGTGTGAAATGAAGGAATGGGAACTGAGTGTTTGGAGAGAAGGAATGTGAACTGTGTTTATGGAGTGAAATAATGTGTAGCTAGTGTGTGGAAAGAAGGAATGGGTACTGAGATTGTGGAATGAAGGAATGGCACTTAGTGTTTGAAATAGAGAAGCGAGAACTGAGTGTGTGGAATGAATGGGAACCGAGTGTGTGGAAGGAAATAATGGAAACAGTGTGTGAAGTGAAGGAATTTGAGCTGAGATCTGGAGTGAAGGAATGTGTACTGAGTATGTGAAAGGGGGGGAATGAGTACTGAGTATGTGGAAGGAAGGAATGGGTGCTGAGAGTGTGAATGTAAGGAATGGGTACTGAGTGTGTCAAGTGAAGGAATGGATATGCCTGTGTGGAATGAATGAATGGGAACAGAGTTGTGGACTGAAGGAATGAAAACTGAGTATGTGGAAGAAGGAATGGGAAGGGAGTGTGGGAAGTAAAGGAATAGGTACTGAGTGTGTGGAGTTAAGGAATAGGTACTAAGTTTGTGCAAGAAGGGAATGAGTATTGAGTTTACAGATGGAAGGAATGGGAATTGAGCATGTGGAGAGGAGGAATGGGTCTGAATGGGTGGCCAGAAGAAATGGGATCTGACTCTCTGGAGAGAAGGAATGAGTATTCAATATGTTTGGTGAACAAATGAATGAAGAGAGAGAGGAATGGGAACTGTGTGGACTGAAAGAATGGGAACTGAGTTTGTTTGGAGATGGAATGGAAACTGAGTGAGTGGAATGATGGAATGGGCACTAAGTGTGTGCAGTGAAGGAATTGGTATTGAGTGAGTGGAGTGAAGGAATGGGTACTGACTGTGTAATGTAAAGGAATGGGGACTGAGTATGTGGAAGGAAGGAATGGGAATTGAATATGTAGAGAGAAGGAATGAGAAATGAATGTTTGGAGGGAAGGAATGGAAACTGAGTATGTGGAGAGAAGGAATGGGAACTCAGTGTGTGGAAGGAAGGAATGTGTACTGAGTGTGGAGTAAAGGAATGAGTATTGACTGTGTAGAAAAAAGGAATGGGAATTTAGTGTGTGGAAGGAAGGAAGGCGATCTGAGTGTTTGTGGTGAAGGAATAGGAACTGAGTTGTTTAGTGAAGGAATGTGTACTGAGTGTGTGGAAGGAAGGAATGGTACTGAATGTGTGGAGTAAATAAATGGGAACTGACTGTGTGAAGAGAAGGAATGGAAACTGATTTGTGAAGTAAAGGAATGGGTCTGACTGTGTGCAGAGATGGAATGAGGACTGAGTGTGTGGAGTAAAGGAATGGGTACTGAGTGTATTTGATGAAGGAATGGGTGCTGAGCATGTGGAGAGATGGAATGAGAACTGAGTATGTGGTGTGAAGAAATGGAAAGTAAGTATGTAGAGTGTAGGAAAAGTTCTGATTGTGTGGAGAGAACGAATAGGAACTCCGTGTGTAGAAGGAAGGAATGGATTCTGAGTGTTTGAGCTTTAGGAATGAGTAACGACTATGTGGAGTGAGGAAATGAAAACTGAGTGTGTGGAAGGAAGAAATGGAAACTGAGTGTAGAAGAAAGTAATGGGAACTTAGTGTCTGCATTAAAGGAATGGGAACTGAGTATGTGGAAGAAAGAAATGGGTGCTGAGTGTCTGAAATGAAGGAATGGGTATAACTGTGTGGAGTGAAGGAATGGTGAGTGAGTGTTTTGAGAGAAGGAATGGCACCTGACTGTGTGGAGAGAAGGAATGGGAACTGAGTATGTGGAGTGAAAGAATAGGTATTGAATTTGTGGAGTGAAGGAATAGGTAATGAGTGTTTATAAGGAAGGAATTGGTACTGAATGTGTGGAGTGAAGGAATGGGTCTGACTCTGTGGAGAGAGGTAAGGGGAGTTGAGCGTGCGGAAGGAAGGAATGTGTACTGAGTGTGTGGAGAGAAGGCATGGGAACAGAGCGTCAAGTGAAGGCATGGGAGCAGTGTAGAGTGAGAGAATGGGAACTGTGTGACATGAAGGAATGGGTGCCGAGTGTGTGGCATAGAGGAAGAACAGAGGGTGGGCGCAGCTCACAGTATATTGCATTGCTCCTGACTGCACACTGAACTGCAGAGCACGTGCACATAGTGTGGGCGAGGGGAGGGCAGGTGAGGAGGGAAGAACATGGGGAATGCGGTGTCATGTGTGGAAAACAGATCCTCCCATGAAGTGTGGAATATGGAGCCCCCAGAGGAAGTGGGCACAGAAGATGCCCACAGCATGGCAAGTGCAGCTTGAACAGGGGGGACCAGGGTTTGCAGAGTGAATTGCCAAGTGTGAGAACAGAGTGTGGGGGAGATGGTGGTCAGCTGAGCGTTAGGCCCAGAGAGCAGGTGGAAAGAAGCAGGAGGGTGCGTGGGGGGTGGAGAATGGAAAGGAAAACGTGAGGAGATGAGCCTCAGATGGGGCCATCAGTGGGATGGAGTGGGAGAAGTATGGTTTGGTGAAGCCTGTATCAGGACCCATGGTGTTTGCAGGGACATAACCAACACAGCATGAGACATGAAGCGTGGAGCGTGTAAAGCGCAGAGTGAGAAGACCAGAGAACACAGCGAGCATGCGTGGACATGGACTATGTCAAGGATGGAGGGAGGGAGGGAGGGTTTGCATGAGGAGAACCAAGCATGGAGCACGAGGCAAGGATCATGGCATTGGCAGAGTGAAGCGTGGCATGAAGGGAGCGAGCACAGAGTGAAGGAAAGGAGGGAGGACTCGGTCCATGGAGCATTGGAGACAACAGAGTGTGAGAAGTAGAGCCCCCAGGGGAACTAAGTGCTAAGTGCAGAGTGGAGGGTGTGCAGATGGGGATGGACATGGGAAGCAGAAGAGAGTTGTGTGTGTGGAAGTTTGGGAAATGCACCCAGAGTGAGGAGAACGGAGGCTGGAGAGCCTGGTGAACTCATCATTACTGATGCGAGTATCATACATCGATTGAGGTATGTGTGCGTCACAATCCATTGGAGTATGCCGTATGTGTGCATCACAATCCATTGGGGTATGCCGTATGTGTGCGTCACAATCCATTGGGGTATGCCGTATGTGTGCGTCACAATCCATTGGGGTATGCCGTATGTGTGCGTCACAGTCCATTGGGGTATGCCGTATGTGTGCGTCACAGTCCATTGGGGTATGCCGTATGTGTGCGTCACAGTCCAATGGGGTATGCCGTATGTGTGCGTCACAGTCCATTTGGCGTTGCCGTCCATTGGGTATGCCGTAGTGTGCGTCACAGTCCATTGGGGTATGCCGTATGTGTGGCGTCACAGTCCATTGGGGTATGCCGTATGTGTGCGTCACAGTCCATTGGGGTATGCCGTATGTGTGCGTCACAGTCCATTGGGGTATGCCGTATGTGTGCGTCACAGTCCATTGGGGTATGCCGTATGTGTGCGTCACAGTCCATTGGGGTATGCCGTATGTGTGCGTCACAGTCCATTGGGGTATGCCGTATGTGTGCGTCACAGTCCATTGGGGTATGCCGTATGTGTGCGTCACAGTCCATTGGGGTATGCCGTATGTGTGCGTCACAATCCATTGGGGTATGCCGTATGTGTGCGTCACAATCCATTGGGGTATGCCGTATGTGTGCGTCACAATCCATTGGGGTATGCCGTATGTGTGCGTCACAATCCATTGGGGTTGCCGTATGTGTGCGTCACAATCCATTGGGGTATGCCGTATGTGTGCGTCACAATCCATTGGGGTATGCCGTATGTGTGCGTCACAATCCATTGGGGTAATGCCGTATGTGTGCGTCACAATCCATTGGGGTATGCCGTATGTGTGCGTCACAATCCATTGGGGTAATGCCGTATGTGTGCGTCACAATCCATTGGGGTATGCCGTATGTGTGCGTCACAATCCATTGGAGTATGCCGTATGTGTGCATCACAATTGACTGGGGTATGCCATATGTGTGCATCATGTGTCGACTGGAGTATGCCGTGGGTGTGTGCATCACGTGTCGACTGGGGTATGCCGTATGTGTGCATCATGTGTCGACTGGGGTATGCCACATGTGTGCATCATGTGTCGACTGGGGTATGCCACATGTGTGCATCATGTGTCAACTGGGGTATGCCGTGGGTGTGTGCATCACAATCCATTGGGGAATGCCATGTGTGTGCATCACGTGTCGACTGGGGTATGCCATGTGTGTGCATCACGTGTCGACTGGGGTATGCTGTGTGTGTGCATCATGTGTTGACTGGGGTATGTTGTGTGTGTGCATCACGTGTCGACTGGGGTATGTCGTGTGTGTGCATCACGTGTCGACTGGGGTATGCCATATGTGTGCATCACGTGTCGACTGGGGTATGCCGTGTGTGTGCATCACGTCGACTGGGGTATGCCGTGTGTGTGCATCACGTGTCGACTGGGGTATGCCATATGTGTGCATCACGTGTCGACTGGGGTATGCCGTGTGTGTGCATCATGTGTCCACTGGGGTATGCCATGTGTGTGCATCACGTGTCCACTAGGGTATGCCGTGTGTGCATCACAATTCATTGGGGTATGCCGTATGTGTGCATCACGTGTCAATTGGGGTGAGGGAGAAGAAACATGGGAAGTGGGGGTGTGGGAGAGAGCATGGTAGGTAAGTGGACAGTGAGGTGCAGGGAACATCAACTGGGTTCTAGGAAAGAGAACGTGGGAAGAGAATGTGGTAGGTGGTGGCAAAGGAGAGAATGTGAGAGAAACAGTGAGTTGAAGGCAAGGGAGAGGCCGTCTGGGGAAAGATCATAGTGAGTGGGGGAAAGAGAGCATGGGAGAGAAAGCACTGTGAGTGGGGTCGTGGGAGAGAAGACATTGTGAGTGGAGGGCAAGGGAGAGAGAACATGGTGAATGGAGTGGAGGGAGAGAGAGAATGGGAGAGAGAACATGGCATGTGGAGGGCGATGGAGAGAGAACATGGTGAGTGGGTGGTGAGGGAGTGAGATCCGAGAGAAAACAGGGTAAGACAGCATGGCAAGTGAGGGCAGAGGGTGGGATGGAGGGGTGAAGGGTGGGGGTGGGATGTGGGGGATGCATGGAGGGTGGATGTGGGAGGTGGAGGGAGGGAGCTGTGGGGAGCAGGTGCACGGGAGAGCAGCGGAGCCCAGAACACGTGTCAGAGGACAGAGTGCAGGTTGTGGGGTGAAGCATAGAGTGGGGTGTGGGCGGGAGAGCGGAACACAGCGTGCATAGTAATGAGCACGGCAGCCCGAGGCAAAGAAGGAAAGCCAGGTGAGGACAGGTGGAGACTGTGACCAGAACCGGAAGGAAGGATGGAGATGATGGAGACGGGAGTGTGGACGAGACCAGGATTTACGCAGCCTGGACGCGAAGGAAGGAGGCTGGACAGGCGGTCCCAGGAAGATGGAGGAACAGTGGGGAAGGGCAGGGCAGTAAGATGTGGCCATGGGGGAGGCTCCCTGAACCCCACAGACTCCATGCCTTCACTTCTGAGGATGCCAAGGGGTGAGTCCTGTGCCAGGGGCGGGGTCCTGCGCCCCGCTCTGTGCCCTGGCCATGCTGTGGGTGCACGTGCGGCACACAGCCAGCCAGCGGGATGGGCTCCCGCTGCGCCTTGCGCGGGGTCTACTCACCGCTCTTGCAGGGCTCCACATGGCACCTCACTTGTTCTTGTGAGTCGTCTGGGCGTTCTGCAAGCTCCTTAGCTTGGTGGCTGAGTGCCCACCGTGTGCTGTGCCCGGCTTGGGATGCACATCTGTCTGTGGACCGTGAGCCAAAGCGCAGGCCTCAGTCTCCCCCACTGTCCCTGTCACGGTTGTGGGACAACTTAGCGCAGCCCCAACAAAGGGCTGCATGGGCCTGAGAGGACCCAGGAGCCAGTGGCCTTGCAGAGGCTGGGAGTGGGTACAGGAAGGCCTCGGGCCAGGTGCCCTGTTCATTCCAGCCCCTGACTCTGGAGACCTGGGGAGACAGGGAGTCACCAGGGCCTCAGGCTGCCCTTCTGTACCACAGTCAGAGACAATGTCCTGGGACCACCCACAGGGACCCTCCAGACAGCCCAGCATCTCAGGACATCCTGTGGCATTCTCGGGGTGTGGGGGCGACAGCCCTGTAGTTTTCTGTTCCTGGCTCAGCCGTCTTTGCTGCTGCCCCCCCCCCCGGCCCAGCCTCTCCCTGCCCCACCTTTCCCTTACCTGGGCCTCCTCAGAACTGCTCCCAGAGCTTCTGGGTGTTTCTACAAGTCAAACCTGTCAGAAAGGATGAAAATTTGTTCATTTAGGAAGCTTGGGCTGAGGATGAGTCTCAGAGACTAAAACTTTTGCCTTCTAAGCAAAAGAACCTGAATTCAGATCCCTGGATCCTGTGAAAAAACGCTGGGCGGAAGTGGCAATGGCCTGCACTTCCGGTCCTGGAAGGTGAAGCCTGGGAACCCCCAGAACAAAGCAGTAAGGAAGTACAACAATCCAGGATGATTCTTGAAAGTCGCCCTTGGGTCTCCATAGGCATGCACAATCAAGCGCTCTGTCACACACACACACACACACACACACACACACACACACACACACGTTCAAGTGTGAAGTATCCCAGCCAGCAAACAGCAGATGTCCCCTCACCAGCCTCTCCAACCACCCTAAACCCACTTCCCCACACTCTCCGCCCAGTCCACTGACACAAACAGCCCCCAGCCCCAGGCCCAAGCAGCCAAGAGGACAAAAGGCCTTGTTCCCGCCAGCCCCACCGACCTGCCAGCTGGGGCCAGGCTGTGAGTGACAGGGCAGGTGGCAGCCACACTGCCTCCTCCCTCACATGGCTGTGGTGAGGGGTCTAAGCCCCCCTCCAGCTGCCCCTGGCTGGAGCCAGCTCCGGTTCCCAGGCAAGGTGAAAGCTGTGGAGAGACCCTTGCCCAAATCAGGAAGCAAAGCGGCCCGAGCAAGCTGACACGGCCTCACTCTCCACACCATGTCCCTGGCCTCACTCTCCTCACCATGTCCCGGCCTCACTCTCCTCACCATTTCCCCGGCCTCACTCTCCTCACCATGTCCCCGGCCTCACTCTCCTCACCATGTCCCCGGCCTCACTCTCCCACATCATGTCCTGGCCTCACTCTCCTCACCATGTCCCCGGCCTCACTCTCCACACCATGTCCCGGCCTCACTCTCCCACATCATGTCCTGGCCTCACTCTCCTCACCATGTCCCCGGCCTCACTCTCCACACCATGTCCCCGGCCTCACTCTCCTCACCATGTCCTGGCCTCACTCTCCTCACCATGTCCCGGCCTCACTCTCCTCACCATGTCCCTCGGCCTCACTCTCCCACATCATGTCCTGGCCTCACTCTCCTCACCATGTCCCCGGCCTCACTCTCCACACCATGTCCTGGCCTCACTCTCCCACATCATATCCCGGCCTCACTCTCCCTCACCATGTCCCTGCGCCTTGCCAAGGTGGACAACAGGAAACCCCCAAGCCTGCTGACCAGACCGTCGTCAGAGCCCTTCCTGTCCACCCCCACCTGCCCCACATCCTGGCTCCTGGTCTTGGGTTTTCCTCTTGTTGTGTTTCCATCGGCTTCACCGCCAGCCCTGGGCCTTGGCGGCCCCTTCCATCTGGGGAAGACTCAGAAGATTCCTCAGACCCCCGCCACTGTGGGGGACAGACCCGAGCTACCAGTCTCAAAGAAGAGCCAAGAAAGGCATCAGGGGACCCCGAGGTGCCCACGTGTCTAGGGAGCCCCTACTCTACCCTGTTCCCCAAGAAGATGTATCAGTTCTGTGCTGTGATGAATGAGCAGATGGGACCTCCCTGTTGGCCAGAAGCTGAGAGTCCAAGGGTAAACTGAGGCCCGGAACGGGGGCACATATGGGAAACGGAGAATTCTCCTTTGCTTTGGGAATATGGTCCGGAAGTGTTCCAGGGAGCTGGGTGTGGGCTGGGCCCAGTGATGACCACTAAAGGTCCCTAGCCTCAGTTTCTCCCTGATAGACCCCCCACTCACAAAGGTGAGGTTCATACGGGCAAGGGCAGTTGGGCCCAGCTCTAAGGCTGAGCCTCCCCAGACCCTCAGATTCCTACCACTGCCCCTCCATGGTTCCCCAGCACCCAGAGAGATGGATCATCCCTCATCCTTCTCCTAGCTGAGGAACTTTTTTCTGGAATCTTCTCTCCGACTGGTTGGGACATTGTCCTCTGAGCTCACCCGAGCCCCATGTTCCTCACCCCACGTTACTTGCCCCCATAATTGCCCACCACAGCCTCCACCTGCAGCTTGCTTGCACTGCCCCCCTCAAATGGACCAAGTGTCCCCCAACCCTGGGGACTGTCCCCTCATCCCAGATCACAGCTAATACTGATTGGAAGGGACATGAGTCTGATGATGGACACACTAAGGTCAGCTGTGAGCGGCTGGCCCACGGTGGTGCTCAGCTGCCTCCCTGGCCAGCCCAGGCTGGGAGATGCTTCTGGAACTCTCCTTGGAGCAGCAAAGCCCGGGAGTGACCCTCTGCCTTCCCATGTAGCCCCTGGCTCTGATCGTCATTGCTCTGGAATCTCCATGGCTCCCCAGGACCAGAAGAGGAGGAGGGCAAAGGTCCCACTCTGCTCCCTGGACCCACTTGCCCCAGACTCAGGAGGGGTCCCATAGCTGACTCTGGATGGCTTCCGACCCCAGCCTCTGACCCCAGCCTCCTCTCAAGAGCCCTAAGCAAAGCCAGTGACCTGACCACCCAGGGGTGGTACCTCCCCCCCAATTCCTGCCTGAAGGTGGGCCTCTCCCCCACCCCTCCACATCTCCTGGAGCCCCGCCAGCCTGTCTGTCCCACCCCACTTGGTGCCTCATTCTGCTATCAAGTGTCTCACCGCCCTGCTCTGCCCAGGGCCTCAACCCAGCCGCCTGTCCCCTCCCAGCCTCTCCCAGGCCACACCCCCTCAGCTGCTCCCAGAGCTCTTGCTGCCTGGTACCTTGTGGCTGCTACAGCCCAGCACTCTCCGTCCTTGTCGACCCCATTGCAACTCTGGAGCTCCCCAGCTGCATAGAGGGACTGCAGCTGACCGCATGGGGAAGGATTCGATCCCCACTAGCCTGGGACAGACAGAGAGCACTCTTTTCCCAAGGGTTGGCCCCTGGGGAGCAGGAAAGGGGAAGGGGTAAGGAGAGGGAGAGAAAGAAACCTAGGAAGGAAAAGAAGGGGAGGGGAGAGGGGAGTGGGCAGGAAGAGGTCAGAGGCTAAACAGCCAGCGCAGGCAAGAGGACTATCGAAAAGCTACGCAGGGGTGAGGAGCTGGGGTGGTGCTGAGTCGGCGGGTCTTGGTCAGAAGTGGGGGAACCTGGCTAGGCAGGCTCATCCCTGAGACTCTAGCCCAGCCAGACTTCCCTCCAAACTGGCTGAAATTTTGTTGTCTCCTGCGCCCCCGTGAGGTCAGTGGTCAGCATGACACCCATTTGGTCACTGAGGTGGGGCCCCTGGGGGTTCGGGTGGAAAGCGCCCCCAGTCTCTTCCCCAGTGCCCCCAAACTTGGGCCCTTGCTTCTCCCTTGGACCTCCAGAGACCCTGGAGATGTCAAGATGTCCTGGATGTGCTCAGACTCCCACGGCTGTCTCGGAGGAGCTGCTGACCTCTTTCCCTGCTACTCTCCCTTCTGCCCCCCCCCCGTGGGACCCTCGCCCCATGGCCTCCAGCTTCCCCAATATGGCCTCGGACTGATCTTCCAGCTTCACTAGGGCCCCCTATGTTCTTACCAGCCAAATACCACATTCACTGAAGGTTTGGGGGGGTCACAAGGTCCTATACCAGACACAGTCAGGGGCAGACCCATCTCCCATTCCCCAAGCTAGAACCATAGCAGAGAGGCGTCCCGTCCAGGACAGGCTGGTGTTGAGCGAAAGAGGCACCCCAACGCTCCTCCCTGGCCTGGTCATCCAAAGGTCCCTGCCCTTGGGGCCTCCCACCCTGAGGACACAGACCCCAGACTCTGAGAGCTTAGGGGGTGACTCTAACAGGCTCATAGTTGTATTGTCATTCTGAGAAGCACAAAGTCAGTGTAGCTACATGGGGAGTCACAGGTAGGAGAAAGAAACAGGAGTGTGTAGACATCGGAGAACCCGGGCTTGTGGGGTGCAAATTATAGATGCAACACCATGGAGTTCCCCCAACCAGCCGGCGCCATGGCGGCTCAGAGCTCTCCATTGGCGTGAGGGCCCTGCGGGTCTGGGGAGTGGATCCTGCTTGGAGTTGTCCCTGTCCCATCTGTGCAGGGGACTTCAGTGACCATCAAAGGCAGGGGGACTAGATGGCCCTCCCACCAGGGCTAAGACAAACCAGTGTAAGAGACTAGGGGTCCAAGTAATGGCCAGGCCTTCAGCCAGGCCAAGGGCTGGAGTCATACCCTAGAACCCCAAAGGTCTCAGCGAGGGGCTGGGGTCAAAAGTCACGTCTCTCAGGAAAGGGGCCTCTGTCCCCTCGCACCCCTCCTGCCACAGGCTAGAGTGCCAGCGACCCGCATGGAGGATGTCTGTGTCCTCAGATCTGATGGGGCCAGAGCCAGGGCGGACAAAGGGGCCATGCAGCCAGCCCAGCTGGGACAGCAAACAGGCCTCTGGGGTCTCTCCTTTCCCTGGCCTGCCCACCATGGGGGGGCAGATGGGGCCAGGGCTGGGGGAGACTTCCTCGATTTATCTCTGCGGCCAGCGGCCATCCCTGAGACTGGAATCCTGGGTCAGGCCGAGGTTTGCCTGTCCCGCTGTGAACAGCTTGGACCTGGACACAGGGCCAGACGAGCAGGGGCTGGACAGAGAGGATGCCGGGAGCGCCGGCCCAGGGCCCACGTGGGGACAGTAGCCACATTCTCAATGCGGCCAGGGTCTAGTGAGCAAGGGCCAGTGTGCGCCAATACACCAAGGCTGCTGTGGCCCGTGTGTGGGCTGGGGGAATGTGATTGGCAGCCAAAGGTAGAGATGCAGCAGAGACTAAGCAGGAAGGCAGGGCTGTACCCACAGCGTGGGAGGGCAGGGCTGTACCCACACCACGGGGGACAGCAGGGCTGTGCCCACGGCACAGGGGACGGCAGGGCTGCGCCCACAGCACAGGGGACGGCAGGGCTGCGCCCACAGCATGGGGGACGGCAGGGCTTCCGGAAGCTCCAGGTAAGGAAGAAGGGACCTTATTCTACCCTTAGTTAAAGGCAGTGATTGGGACTGGCTCCATGGTAGGGTTACTCCAGAGGCAAGACCCCAAACCCCAGTGCAGGCTGAGCTGTGGACCACCTAGCATGGTTGTGAAGTTCACACGAAACCCCCTATTTTTCTCCTATGGCTGTCCCACAAAGAGCCAGGCATGTTGATGTGGGGCTCAAGAGGGGGTTCTGCTCCCATTACCAGACCAGGACAGTGTTACCTGCTACTGCTGCTCGGTGATGACCCCGGATCCCTGACTGGGTTCCTGAGGAGCTGAACAATCCGCTAAGCTGACCACACTCCTATATGACAAAGGGACAGAGGACCTAGAACCCACCTTTAGGGTCACATGTGAGTCCCTGACCCTGGGGAGGGAAGGTGTTGCCATGGCATCCTGGCTTCTTGAGGGAAGAGATGTCTGTGAGGACTGATGGCCTGAAGTATGATGGCTCAGCAAGAGGCTTGGAGCCTAGGGGTGAGGACCCGGAGCACCCTCCGGGCCGCCACTCAGCCAGTCCCTCTCCATTTGCACAAGGTACCAGCCCCCCTGTCCTGTCGACCCACTCACAAATACTGTGATGACCCCTAAGGTCATCCTGTACCCCGTGACCACACACCACCTTATCTCCGTGGCCCCTGAGTGGCTCCCAGAGGATCAGTGAGGACAGGAAATCTAGAGTCCAAGCGAGAGGTCCCTGCAGGGCTGGCAGCATGACGTCCATCTGAGAACGCAACAACCCCGACGGGCTCCAGGCCGTGGTTCTTCACCACATGTCCAGCTGCAGACCCCCACCTGTCCTGGGCCCCTCCCTGCCCCCTGACCCAGACACCGCTGCAAAAGCACGAGGTCTTGAGGGTCGGCCTTGGGGACACAGCTCTGGATGTGGGAGCTTGGGAGGGCTAGCATGTACGCGGCCACAGACACCTCACGGCTGACGCACAACACTGGTGGGTGTGTGCCTGAAGCTCTGGGTTTGTCCCTAGGACCTCCAAATTGTTATCTGTCTGAGGGCTGGGGTAGAGGGGCTGCTAATCCCCTGTATCCAGGGGTGAGCTCCAAGTCACTGGTCTCCCCTCACTACAGGAAGGGCCTGATGTGGGGGTCGAGGACCAACCCTCCTATACTCTCCCACCTACCTGCCCACATCCAGCCTCAGCATCACGGCTACGGTCTCCTGCAACCAGACCCAGATGACCACAGCATCACGTGGACCAGGTGTCCTGCACGCCACTCTAAAACCTCCACTTCTGATCCCACCAGCCATGCTCTGCTTCCTCCAGAGCCCGCCATGATGTGGGCCTGGGCTTTGGGAGAGCAATGCTGAAGGCAGAACTACAGCTACTGAGTTAGAGACGGAGCTGTGATGAGCTCAGCGACCCGAGACAGAGCCCAGCGGGTCCCCACAGCCTGCCCAACCCTCTCCATGGCGGCCCTGAGGTGACCAGGGGCCTCCCCTGTCTGTGTCCAGGTGACCTTCCCTCCCCAACAGGCCTAGGGTTAGGGGCTTTCCTGAGAACCCAGGAGATCTTCAGATGGGCTCTACTGGCGATATGAGGTTCTTGGGGTGCTGCCTAAGGAGGACCCCACTCTAGTCCCCTGGCTAGAAGCCCTGGGAGTCCCTAGCCCCTCACAGTCATGGTGACCCTGCAGACACACGGCCTCCCTGAGGTCTGTTGCACTTCACCTGCCTGGTGCCAATCAATTCACAGCCAAATGGCTTGAAGGCGGAATCACAAGGTTTATGCTGACTTGCAATTATCTGGTTACATTTCATAGTCCAGCTTGCAAGAGAGTCATCCCAGCCCCAGGAGCCGAAGGGTCTGAGCACCCACATCCATAGGACTGCCAAGAGAGGAGCAAACCTCACTGGCCAGATCGCATGTCTATCCAAGTGTGCCGAAGAATGCCAACTCCCTGTCAGTTCCCTCCATCTTCACCCACCATGGGCCGGGTCTGCCCTCATCAATTAGACAATCTCCCTCCGGCTTGCTCAGGGCTGAACTCACTACTAATTCTTCCCAGCTGTGCCAAGAGCTTCAATCGTCAAGTTGGCATCTGCATCCAAGCATCACAGGGTCCAAGTGGTGGCAGGGCTTGGACTTCAGATGTGATTCAAGTTCACCAGTTGCCAGGCAATCTTGCACAGCCCCTCACCCCACCCCCAACTCTTCACCCCAAGAGTTCCCGTGGCTAGAAAAGCTCCCCACAGGCCTGGGGAGCAGAGGCTGGCAGAAGGAGGGATGGCCTTCCTGCCTTTGCCCACACAACCCCATCCCCTGCAGGGCTCCCAGACCCTGGAACCACCCTCCACTCCTCGCTCATATCTTCTAGGGGTCTCCCTAGCAACGACCATGCAGACATCTGCACGGCTGCGCTGCCTCTCAATGTGTCCACACTGCCGGGGTCCTCCTGCCCTCTCGACCCCCTCCCAGCAACTCTGATGGTCTCTCTGAAAAGCCTCCCCCATGCTGCTCTGCGAGCCCACCCCACTGCTGCCCACTCTCCTTCCAAGGCTGTTGCGTAGGACACAGGACCAACAGAACCACGAGGAATACAGCCCCCTCCCCCGCCCCTGAAGGGTCCATCCCTGAGGAACCAGTCCCCCACACGACAGAGACAGGGACACCTGGGCTCAGGTCCCGAGGCAGGAGAATGGAGGCAACTATTCTGCCCTGCAAAGACTCTTACCTGCTTCCTGGCAGCCATGGGGATCCTTTGGGGTGCAACTATGGGCTGGGGAAGCTGGGGTCAGGGTTAGACTATCCGTGCGGGGAGGACTAATCTGAAAGTCCAGGTTAGGGAGACAGATCGAACAGGAAGGGAGGGTGCCTCTGGTGGTCCACAAGAGGGGGAGTGACCCCTGCACCCCACCATGGGTCCTTATGCCCCAACATCCCTTCCCAGGTCAAGGACGAAAGATGCATCTTGCTCCCGGTCCAGGTTGCCAAGTGCCTGCAATGACGCCATGGGGGCAGTTTCCTGAGCCCCCCGAAGCCCCAGGCCCAGCTTTTCCACCCTGCTCAGATCTCTGGACGCTGCCCTGCCTTCCCCAAGCCCACACGCAGGCCTGTGGGCGAGCAGGGGCCCCACCCCTGTGCTGGTTGGGCGGGTACAGATCTCCTGGGCCTCGAGTCATGCTTTCCACTGGCCCTGTGGGCTGGGGAGGCTCCGGTGGGTAAACACGTGTGTGTGGGCACCATGGACATGTGGCAGCCGCGCAGCCTCCTGCCCGCCTACCGTCACTTTTTCCTCCCCCCCCCCATCCCAGCTGGGCCGCTCCAGCCCTGTGGCCCACTCAGCCTGGGGAAAGGAGGGGGGGTCCAGCAAGGGGTGGGGAGGAGGGAGAAGGAACCACTTCAGAGATTGGATTTGGGGCACCCGCCATCCAGAGCTGGAATTTGGGGTCTCAGGAAGCACATTCCTGAGGTTGAAAGTCGCTGACCTCTGCTGCCATCACCACGTTCCCAAGCCCGACCTGTGCACACGCCCGCGGCCTGGACGGGCCCTGGCCCATCTTCCTAGGCCTTCCCTTCCTGCAAAAAGACTTTGAGGGATTTCTTAGAAAGAGCAATTACAGAGCCGCAGGCTCTGTGAGGTCCAAAAGGCTCCACAGCAGGCCCAGCCCGCTTCCTCCGGAGAGCCAAGGACGCAAGCGGACAGCCTGCCCAAACCGCGGCGGCCGCCCAAGTCTTCCAAAGGCCCAGTGTGGGGCCTAGTGAGAACCAGAGCCCTTGGGAGACCCACAGGTCCAGACGAAAGGGCTTCACAGCTCACCCTGGCCACCAGTAGCCCACCTTCCATGATCGGGCCCTGCGAAACTTAGGGTTTTGAAGGCTGGGAAGGAATGGGCCATAGGGACCTTTGGTTATCACATGGACTCCCCTGGACCCTTTATGTGGCTGGACCAGAGAGATGGTCGCTTCTTCTGCTGGCAGAGATCTGTGTGGCAAACCCCAAACATGAGGGTCTGGGAAGAGTCCAGGAAGAGGTGAGAAATGAATAAATACAGACTGCTTCCCATCTTCCATGAACATGGTGGGAAGGGCCTTCTGAGCTCAACGATATAGGTCTTGAGGGTCTAGGAAGTGGTAGGGTTAGTGTTAGGGTTAGGGTTAGAGTTAGGGTTAGGCTTATGTTTAGAGTTAGCGTTATGTTTAGGTTAGGCTTAGAGTTATGGTTAGGGTTAGCGTTATGGCTATAGTAGCATTAGAGTCATGTTAGAGTTATGTTTAGTGTTTTGAAGGTTATGGTTACGTCTAAGGCCTTGTTTGGCTTAATGTTACGATTATTGTTAGCGTTAATGTTATTGGTAGGGTTAGTCTTAGACTTTCTTGTTGTTCAACATGCTCCTGGAGTCACATATTTGGCTTCTCTGGGCAAGGTAGGGCAGAGAATGAGACCCCCTTGTCACTGCTTTTAGATAGATATCCCCGTCTGCTGTGCTCTGAAGCCCTGAAGCTGCGAGTGGAAAGCGTGCCACGCAGCACAGTGGAGCCCAAGTCGATCAATGAAAAAGGGTCATCTGCCTGTTTATCACATGGAAGGGACACTGGACCCTCCCTGGCTTCAGTAGACAGAAGAAGGAAATTTGCTCACTAGACTTTGCCACAGCCTAATGCAGCTGCACCCTGAGCAGAGCTCAGAGCACTGATGCTGTGCGACGCCAGGCTTCCAACGGGCACATGTTTCCTCCCAAGAGCTGGCTTTCTAGCCTGGGGCTGGCAGGGCCATCTGGAAACCTCTGTGCCCCCATGCCCCTTCCACACATATAAACCCACCATCAGCAACTCCCCCAAATCATCGCCCCATCTGTCTACAAAGCTGCCCTGTGTAAGGGTCCCCTGTTGGGCCTCAGGGTCCACAGGACCACTCTGAGTCCAGGGCCGTGGCAGAGATTCCAGGCACCAGAGGAAGCCATTTATCACTGTGAGCCCTGGCCCACCCGCCTGCTTGCTGCCTGTTGCCAGCCCGCCCAGCCGCCCCTTGGCCAGGTTCCTCCACCATTTGCTGCCAGCATCTGCTGCCCGCCAGGGCTTCCCGGCCACAGAAGGACCCCAATCCCCCTTTCCAGACCCAAACTCCCCATTTCTATCCTGAGCTCCTCCTAGCTGTACACAGCTGAGGGGCCTGAGGACGGGGTGACAGAGGAGAGGGGTTCCTCATACATGGCCGCCAAGGCACCGGCCATTCTGACTCGGGGTCCCCAAGGCCCGTGTTCTGTCCTCCTGTCCAATTCCAGTGAGGTCTTTTTTGACACTGCTTTGTGGGCACGAACCTTGGGCAGACATGGGTTCGGTGTGCCCAGGGTGCGCTGCTGACATGGTGCGTGCTTCAGTGGTTGCCAGGGCAGGTGCCCAGGCACCTTTGACAGGGCATCTGCCTCCTGGCAGGGGCCGGCGGGCATCAGGCATCTATGGATTCCTGGGCCCCAAGAGAGTTTGGGAAGTTAAGCGACACTGCCCGAGACTGTAGCCCTTCAGTGGGGTGCAAGGCCCCTCCCTCTCTCCCCCAGCTCCCTACACCTGTCCGGGGTTCTCCTGCACCCAGCAGCCTCCAAGACCTCCCCCACTCTGCAACATGTTGGGGGCACTTCCCTACCATGGGTCTGGCATACTGGAAAGGGCAACAAGGGAGGGCCGCTGAGCCTGGAAGGATCTAGAAAGTCAAGGGGGGCAGATCTCAAATCTCTCTCCCTCTTGTCCTGAAGACAGAGGGTAGATGCCGGGTGCCCCCAGCAGCTTCAGGACACCCCAACCACTGGAGGTCTGGCCTCCTTGGGGTCACAGCCAGCATGGAAGGCTGACTCTGTGGCCTGCTGCTGTCTCTGCGTGGCGCCTGGGCTGATGTCAGAGGTGCCCAGGATCCAGTCTGGAGTTCAGAAGCAGCGGTCGCGGGCCTGGCCCCAGGCCACTCTCCTGGCTTTGTGGAGAGAAATGTGAAGCCAGTCATGCGAAACCTCCTCCTAAGCAGCTCTGCAGCTCAGCCTGGGCCTTGCTGTGCAGGACAGGCCTGTCCCCTCATGTTCCCGTCCTGTCCCCTCCTGTCTCTGTCCTGTCCCCGTCCTGTCCCCTCCAGTCCCCTCCTGTCCCCTTCTGTCTCCGTCCTGCCCCAGTCCTGCCCCCGTCCTGTCCCCGTCCTTCCCCTGTCCTGTCCCCTCCTGTCTCCGTCCTGTCCTCGTCCTGTCCCTGTCCTGTCCCCGTCCTGTCTCCGTCCTCTCTCCGTTCTGTCTCCGTCCTGTCTCCGTCCTGCCCCCGTCCTGCCCCCGTCCTGTCCCCGTCCTTCCCCTGTCCTGTCCCCGTCCTGTCCCTGTCCTGTCCCCTCCTGTCCCCGTCCTGCCCCCGTCCTGTCCCTGTCCTCTCTCCGTTCTGTCTCCGTCCTGTCTCTGTCCTGTCCCCGTCCTGCCCCCGTCTTGTTCCCGTTCTGTATAGCTGGCTCTCCTATATTTGCTGTGTCCATCATCCGCCTAGCAAGCCTCCGAGATTCCCTGCCAAGGACTGGCTAGTGCCTCCTGCGCCAGTTCTGATACTCAGGGGTCCCCGTGGGACATGGCCCTCTAGCAAGGCCAGACATTTCTAGAAGCTTCTGGTCAAGCTCAGAGAAACGAACTGGGTTGACATGCCTGGCTTGGCCTCTCTACCCACAGCAGTCCCACCTGTGTCCTCCTCTCTTGGGTTGGGTGGGGACGGCTTGGTGGCTCCAAGCGCTCCTCAACCCGGAAGTGCCAGAGAATTCAAGGAGCAGGGGCGGGGCAGGGGTGGGGCAGGGGACAGATGCTGAGAGCACAGGTAACGTGCCACTTATTGTTTCTGTGCTCTTAGAATCCCTCCGAGCTCAGATGGCCAGACTCTCAGCACTCACGCTGGTGACTGCCTGGCCTGGGGTCGGCTTCTCCCTGCCACATGCGGGGCCCAGTCTTACCCTCTGCTGGCCCCACCACGCTCTAGCTGGAGAGTGAGGAGGAAGGAGCTGCTTCACACAAGACTTTACGAGCCCGGCCCCAGAAATGGCCAGAATGTAACACTGATCACCGGTAGAGAAATGGCCAGAATGTAGCTGGTCACTGGGAGAGTCTGGGTGCCTTGGGGTGGAAGTGGGCGGGGCTGAGGTTCCCTGCAGCCCAGAAGTAGGGAGAAGGTGTAAGCAAACCAGAACGAAGGCCATGGGCAGTTATGGCCATTGTAGAGACTGGGGTGGGGACTTGGACCTGCCTGAGGGCTGGGCTGGGGGAGCAGGACAGGCTGAAGTCACCTCTCTGCCCCTCCCCTCCTTGCCCCCTTTTGGGTCTCAGAGCGCCTGGTTGGCGCCTGTTGGGCAGGGCGTCTACATTTTCTTCCTCTTTGGGACGAGGACATTGTCGGAAATAGACTCGCGCCGTGGCGGGAGTGCCGATGCTGACTGTGTGCTGATGTCTTCAGCACACAGGTGGCCCTGCAGCGTTCAGGCCCAAACAAGGCCAGCAGCACCATGCCTGCCTGTGCCCTGGGGCGGGGGTGCTGAGAGCCAGGGATGGGCCTGGCAGTGGTACCTGCCAGCGGCCCCAGGCCAAACAAGACTCAGCAGCTGAGGCTGCCATTCTGCCCGTCAGTGGCAACGGGAGAGGACAGCTGGGCAGGAAAGGACAATGGGGGCATCCGCAGTGGGCAGAATGTGGGTGGAGGAAGAGGGTCCGGGATGGGGAACAGCGAGAGGCTGCCCAGTCCACTCTGCCCAGCGCCCCTGCACCCCACATCACCTTCTAACCGTAAGCCCTGTAGCAGGACCGGGTAGACTGGCCTCTTTGGCTGGCCCACTGCCGTGTCCCACAGCGAGGACTCCAAGTCCCGGGCTCTGGGGACACCAACGCTGAGGACCCACTGTGGGGTCAGCTGCCTGCCCCCTCATGGACCTGTGATCAGGGTCAGGAGTGAGAGCAGCCAGTGGGGTCCATCAGGACAGAGAGGGGCCGTTAGGAAACTGGAGAAGGTCAGCTGCTGTGTGCGTGTCGGCTCCGAGCTTGTGCCCTTGCCCGGGGTCTCGGCCCTGGCCACCCAGCTGTCCCTTGCGCCTGCGTTCCCTGCCTCGCGAGGAACAGTGCTGAGTTCCAAGACGCCGGGGCTGGAAATAGCCACGTCCTGAGGAGGCCCAGAGACATCGGGGCGGTCAGGGGCAGCAGCCCCTCCCTGGAGAGATGCCCAAAGGGGGCCCGTGTGGGTCGCCAACCCCACCCCACCCTCCTCCAAGCCTGTGTCTGTCCCATCCACCCCCTGCCTGGGTCCATGGGCCTCGTGGCAAGAAGCAAGGCTGGTGGGCAGGAAGGATGGAAAGAACGCGTGTGCGGTGGGCGATGGCCCTATGCCATGTCTCGCGCGTGATGTTTCTTTCCTGGGGGCCCTGGCCTCCAACCGCCCCCCCCTCGCTCGCTGCAGTTTCTCTGTCTCAGCTGCATCCCGCTCCAATGTTTGCTTTCCTTGGTCCGGGACGGGCAGCCGGGGAGCCGGCTCTGTGCGACTTGGCTTCTTCCAAAGGCCGCTTCCTGGAACACTTGGCAGCTGGGGTGATCCTCTCCCTTCTCCAGCCTCATTTCCACCCCAGGCCAGGCACCCACCGCCCCGCAGAGGGCTCTGGGCCACAAAGGGAAAGTCGAGGTGGGAGGTGGACAGAGGATTGGACTCGGCACCATCCACGCACCCAGGGCCCCCCAATTGGAGCCCCCAGTCAAAAACAAAAACATGACCCTCATCTGAGAAAGTTCACAGCAGAGAACAAGGCTCTCCGCTGCCCATGCTTGGCCTCCGTGATCCTCACGTTGCCTCAGTTTCCTCTTGCGTCAGTAAGGGGGAGGGACAGTCACACTGGTTCTAGCAGACCCCCCCCCAGGGTATGGGCTCTATGCCTGCCACCCTTCCTTCTCTGTGAACCCTCCCCTTGGGCCCCAAGCGAAGGGTCCAGCTCTGTATCTGGCCACCAGGACTGCATACAGCTTGTTCTCCATCTCTCTGAGCCCAGCACCCCGCCCCAGACCAGAGCTCAGTTTGTCTTTCTCCTCCCTCCCCACGGGCCCTTTCCTAGGAAAGGCCTGTGGTGGACACTCCTCATGAGCCTTGTGAGGGTCCCCATGCAAACTCCACACCGGTCTGTGGTCAGTCTGCCCAACCAAAAGGTGATGATGTCAATGCCGACTACTGTTTTTTACTTGCACGTGCACACACATGTGCACATGTGTACATGTGCAAGAGGGCACTTGAGTGTGTGTGCCCGTGAAGGTTTCAGGGTGACATCAAGATCACCCTGGATTGCTCCACCTTCCTATTGTTTTGCTCTGGGGTTTCCCAGTCTCCGCCTTCCGAGGCTAGAAATACAGTCCACCTCCACATCCAGCATTTACGTGGGATCCAGGGATCTGAAAGCAGGTACTTTTGTTTGGGAGGCAAAAGCTTTAATCCCTGAACCATCTGCCCAGACTGGTGGTCACTGTTTTGTCTACTAGGGGCTTTCCTGAGGCCATCTGCCAGCTGGACTCAGGGCTAGCATGAGGAAGCCCAGCCCTTCCAGCCCAGCATGCCACCCTGTCACAGAGGTCAGGTCCCACCAATGGTGGTGTTGCTTTTTGGCACCTACCTGAGATCAGGAAGGTGAACTCTGGAGTCAGAAGTAAAAGGGGATCCTGGGAGTGTTGGGGGTCTCCTAGGGGTTTCCCTGGGCTTTCCTCAGGGGTCCCATTCATAAATGCTGTATTCCTGCCCATCTGCTGGCAAGACTGGGGGAGCTGGGAGACTGAGGCAGACAGTGTTATCCACTCCTCGGGTAGGTAGGCATATGGAGGCAGAAGCTTTCCGACCACATAGGCTCTCTGTGGACTACCTGAGCCCCGACTTAGTGAGGTATGGTTCTTAGATGTTGTCCAGGGCAGGCTGGGCTGTTTGGGCAGCCCCTACAGGCCAGGCAGACCACGCCTCAAGTAGAAAGGGGGGGTCTCTGAGGCCTGCTGGCTCTGAAAGACACCTCTGCTGCCTCAAAGCTGGGAATCTGGGGACCTGAGACAAAGGGACGGCTGCCATGCAGCTGAGCACCCCAGTCTTTCAGGGGGTTCTGTTCGGGATGGAGCTGGACCCTCACTGAGTGTGGGGTGAGAAGGAGGAGGAGGGATCCAGCAGTGGACGAGGTGATCCCGGGGAGAGTAGACAGAAGACAGGAACCCCAGGCCTCGGGCAGGCACCCTAAATCTTAGTCAAGCACTTTGGGGTACACTGTACTCCTGCAATGCATTCCCTGCCTTGCCTCCTGTGCAGACCCTCTCTCTGCCCCTCCCTGAAGGCTCCCTGCCCATCTGGGTGCAGAAGGTGAATTCAAGGTAGCCACATCAACCTCCCCCAACCCCCATTCTGCAGGAGCCGTTCTGGGGTGCCTCTGTGACTCACAGCCCCAGAGCACCTTGTAAGGAAGGCAGAGACCCACTGGAGGTACCAGGCCCGCCCACCGAGCTGCTGCGGCTGCCCAGCCTGGCCTGTCTGGACGGCACATGCGGAAAGATGGCGCCTGGAATTTTTTTCCTTTGAGAAAAAAGAAAACTTGTTTTAAAAGGGAAAGATTGATGTTCACCCTGCTTCCCACACTTGGTTCGTAGCCAACGAGGTGGTCTGAGAAGAAATTCTCCTGTCCTCTATTAAATGTAACCGAACACGGTCTCTGTGTGCAAATCACATAGGGCCTCAGACGCAAAGCTCAGGAATCCTCCCCCCACCCCTACCCCACACACACGGCAGGGGAGACATACAGGCCTCAGCCTCTGGCCAGACGGCCAGGCAGGGGCCCAGGGTAGTGGGATTGGGAGATGTCTGAAATGAAGGTGGAGGAGGGGACTGCAGCCAGGGGCTTCCTGCCACCAAACAGCCCAGCTCCAGCACCCAGAACTGCCCAGGAGGAGGAAGGCAATGGGGGAGAGGCACGGGTCAGCCCGCCTTGGCCCAGGAGATCCCCGACTGCTTGGTTCATCCCCCAGCACAGAGAAGGGGTGCCAGGCGCCCTCACAGAGTCCTGCCTGTGTCTTGAGCCATGTTGGTGCTCCAGCTGGGGCAAGACCAGAAGCTCCTGTTCAGACCCCTGGCAGAGACAGTGCCCAAGGTTTCTCTCCACCCCGGCCAGGGACTAATGATGTCCATTCGAACCAGCCCCCAAGTGGGCTTTCCACGCAATGCTTGGATGCAGCTGTGTTCCCTGACTTTCTTTAATAGCTGCGAGAAGGGAAGACGGCAGGCCAGGGGTGGGACCTTCCCGTGTGCCTCAGTTCCTTCAGGTCTGGGGGCTCTTCTGAGGAGCAGGACACAGTGCCACCCCAAAGCAGCCATGTGGGCAGGTCCACTGCTTCAGCTCCCGTGGCTCAGCCAAGACCCTTGTCCTCGGGACCACTGGAGATCAAACGTGGGGTTTTCCACCAACCATACGGTCACCTACTCTGTGGCTGGTCTAGACACTTGCTGCCCTAGATAAAGTGGACCCACTGCGTGTGGCAGGGAGCCAAACTCATTGAAAAAATACAAGACTCTTGATGACACTCCCTTCACAGAGAGATACTGCTGTTGAAGAATGCAGCCAGAACCAATCTGACATTCTGTGGCACGGCTCACACTGAAACCTGGGGTCTGACCGGTGCGTGACATTTTATGAGGGACTCTAGACTGCACAGAGGGAGCACGCAACCCTCCCACAGGGCCGTGGCTCTTCCCCTCTCGCCTAGTCACATCCAATGGGTGGCGTGCTGGCCGGTGACTGGCCCCAGCCTTGGTTGCCTGGTTTGTTGCCTCTGCGGTCCCCAGGCACCTCCGGCCTCCTTCCCAGGCTTCCCTACATGGCAGACTTTCAGCCAGGATGCCCCCTGCCCGCAGCCACCCCCACAAGGTTACAGCAGGAGGCTGAGACGGCAGCTCCGTTGCCAGAGTGCCTTTCAGTGTCACAAGCGGTTGACCTCGCACCACGTAAACCAGGTTTGGTGGCACAGGCCTGTGACTCCATCACTTGGAAGATAGGAGCGGGAGGATCAGAGGTTCACTCCACGGAGCAAGAATAGAAAGTCATTCACACAATAGAATGAGGGACGGGCTGGTTTGGACCACATAAAACCCTGTCTCAGAAAAAAGACAAAACAAAACCACAATTCAAAATGGGGCTGTTTGTTGTAAGAGGTAGGGGCCCAGCCGAGGCCCCTGGACCCACCAGTCTCTAAACCTGGGTCCCTGCCTGGTCCCCTATAAGTCTCTCTGAGCACACAGGCCGTCCTCCTGAATAGTCTGCTCACACATTCAGGAGATTTGTCACCGAGAGCAGCTGGTGCCATCATGGTTCCCGACGCTCGATCTCAGGGGTTAAGCACCCGGACTGTCAAAGCCTACAGTGTGCAGAGCGAGCCTACTGTGTGCAGACAGCCCTGAGCTGAGGCCCTGTGGGCAGAACTGCCGCCATAGGCCAGGTGTGAGGTAATGAAAGCCGGGTGTGGGGGCGACAGGAAGAGGAGGGGGGAGCTGCTACAGAGCTGGGAAGGCTGCCAACATGGGTGTCTGGCCTGCCCCTTTCCCTAGCACCCCAGATCAGAACCTCCTCCCCCTGCACCAGGGGCCCTGCATCCCTGCTTTCCAAGATAACTCTGTCCCACCAGGACATAAAGAATTGTTAGCGCCCAACCCTGTGCTGGGCAGGGTGGCGAAGGCTGGAGGACCCCACAGCAGCCAAGCCCCTTCTTATCTTGAAGCCCAGTAAGGAAAGGGTGAGCTGGAACTGGTCTCCCGGTGGCTGCCCAGTTCCCAACCCCTGTCCCTGTCTTGGAGATCAAAGGTCATCAGTGTGCCGGGCCATGACGCTTGTGCAATGACACAGATGCCAACAGGTGATGCTACGAATCTGGGCTGGCACAGTCGCTCAGGTGACTCCCCTGAGCCGGCCCTGCAACTGCCTTCCGCCCAATGCTCAGGCTACGATACGCTGGACGTGTGAACCCCCACAGCCCCTTCTCTCTTTGGGGTGATTTCTTGGCCTCAAAAGAGTAGACCCTGCTGAGAGCTCAATGGTCAAGACATGGACGGAAGCGGGGGGTAGAAGGTTCCTTGGCCCCTGGGGAGAGAGGGGAGCCCCACAGTCCCCTTTCTGACTCTCAGAGTCCAGGGATGGCCAATGTTCGGCCTACTCTGGGCCGGCTGAGAATGGGTCAACTTGACGGTTGACTCTGGCAGGGATCTTCTTTTAAAATTAGTTCTCTACTCTTATTTCATTACTACTGTGTGTGGAGGGGGCGGCGGTGGGGCCGTGTCACGGCACATGAGAGGAGATCGGAGGGCAACTCTGTGGAGTGGGTTCTCTCCTTCCACCTTTAGGTGGGTTCCAGGGATTGAACTCGGGTCATCGGTTTGTGCAGCAAGCCCCTTCACCCCTGAGCTGTCTCGCCAGAAATCTTTACACTAAGGAGGCAGTGCCTAGACAAATGGAGGCCTTTTCCTCTGACAGCTACTTGTCTTGACTTCCCCTGTGACCCCTCATCCTAGCATGGGGGTCCCCTTCTGCAGAACATACGTGGTTACCTTTTCAGGCGGTTTGCAGATGGCAGAGGTCCGTCCTGTGAAAGTCACTGGTTTTGCCTGAGAGATTTGCTAAGAAGCTATTCCGTCACCCGGGAGGCCTCTGCCCCTTTGCAGAAACACTGGGACACAGAACTCCATAAAAGTCCTGCGTGCAGCTCGCTGCCCCAGGCAGGTCCCTTCTACCTGTCACTCTCGCTGTGCGAGGCCGGCGCCTGCCGGCTTGACTGGATGGGATTAGTCCACAGAACATTCCATCAGGCAGCTCTCCAAACAGAAGAATCTTAATAGGAAATTAACCTTAAAAGGTGATGGGGGTCCTCCCAGGACCACCTTCTGCAACATGGAGCTTGTCAATGAGGAGGGAAAACAAGAGTTAATCCCCTAGCCTTCCTGTAGCCTCCCACCTCCCACGCTGTGGCCCCAGGGCCTGACACCCCCTGACATGGCAGTGTGTGGGGGAGGCCTCTGCTCCCGCCCCTCTGAGCCACATTGTCAGGCTCCCTTGAGTCCTACAGGCCAAGAGACACACTCAGACGGGGAAAATGAGTCTCTACACTCAAGGGCACAGCAAGGGGGAACAGGGCAGAGACCCGCATGCCACTCCACTTTCCCTCGGGGGGGGGGTCACCACCCTCTGCAAGCACCCATGCAATGGAAGTACGCTATCCATAGGGGTGAGAGAAGGGGCAGTGACCCGGTACAGAGGGTCCAGCCATGCCCCTATTGGCCTTAGAAAGGGTCTAGTCGGGGTACGCCCTGCCCCTGGGTGGGCCAGATGCTGTAAAGCACGGGTCGGGCTCCCCCGCGCCGAGCTCGCCTGGCCGAGAAGCACCACGGCACATGTCATTATTAGTGGGACCCATTTACAGGGTGCACTTTGTACACACACAGGTTTTACAATCCCTTTTATTAGTCATAAAGAGGGACGAGAGGGGAGACAGCAGCGTGCTGGGGCTGGAGCGCAGCTGCTGCTCCGGCTGGAAAGGAGGGTTCCCGGCCAGTGGGCTCACCTCCCGGGCACAGGCAGACCGCAGGGCAGGGGTCCCCAGATCCCACAGAGCCTCATGCATGGACTTCCAGGAACAGAGACAAAGGAGGTGCCAAGGGTCGGGACTCACGAGGCTACATCGTAGCCCGAGGGGTCCCCGCTTGGTTAAAGCGCATAGGCTGGTGCGTGCACTTGCTCCCGTCTGGAGCCGTGCCACACACTGGACGGTCTCGGCCCACCCTCTGCCCCTGCACGCACCCCTCTGATACTCTGTGTCCCTTAGCTGCACCCCAGATCAGAACTGGTCTCCCAAATCTCTCTCCCCAACCCTGCTGCCAGCCTCCACCCGAGCCTGGGGCGGCTGACTCAGAATCACACCCACCCGAGCCTGGGGCCAGCACGCTTCTCAAGAGCTGACAGCAGGATTGCTCCTTGGCAGGGCCAACCAGAAGGGCAATCCCCCCACCTCCACATCTGTGGCAGGGGTACCCATGGGGGAGGCGGGACCTCCGCCTACCTTGCGACTACTCAGGCCCCTCTGCGGTTACTCTGTCCTACAGCTCCCACGCCAGTTCCAGTGGTTTGACTGCCTGGTGCTGGGGGACGTCTGGGGTATAAGGAGATGATTGGCCTGGGCCCTGATGTTTCAGGAGCCCCCGGGGCAGCCCCTGGCAGCTGAAAGAAGCCAGGCCAGCTTGCTTCTGGGGTCCATGATCGAGGAGTCTCTTGGGGATCAGCACTATCCCCAAGTAGTTGATGATGTTTCCCATATTACTCAATGGGGCAAGAAAAGCCCCCCACAGTCCAGAGATGGAGAGAAAGTGGCCTTTAGAGCCGGGAGACCTCTCTCTTTCCCTAGACCCGGCTGCCCAGTCCCCAAGGGGCGATGCGAGAGCCCCAGATCTGTTTGAGGTGAGTGGGCAAAGCTGGCAGCCACTCAGGGGGCCGGGGAGGGGGGCACACTGTAACCCAGGGGTGTGGAAGCAGTGAAACTGGAGCCTGAATGCTGAGCAGGGGTGCACCAGCCTCCTGGGGACAAACCCAGAGCCCACCCGAGTCTCCAGCCTGCCTCTTGGGGTCTTTGCAGCCCCCGCTTGCCCCCAGACATTAGACAGGCCTCAATGGGAAGTGGGGTCCAGACCTGGCTAGGTCTGGGACCCAGCTGCCCCGTGGCCAGCACACAGGCCCACTCAAAAGTTACTGGGCCCCGTCTCAGTGTCCCTGACGTGAGTAAGTCCCTCCCAATCCTGGGGCTTTACTCAGGGTGGACAGGCATCGGGCAGACAGGGGTCTCTCCCGGTTTGAATCATCAGGTTCTTCTGGCTACAAGGGTCACATCTAGGGACCCCTGACCAGAGGGACCCAGTAGGTGGGCTGCTCCCCACCAGCAAGCGTATTCTGGAGGCCCAGGCCTGGCTTGCCCACCACAGTGGAAGGCTGGTCTAATCAATAAGGCCAAATGCCAAATCAGTCACCTGGGGCTTGGTGAATGCTCCTGCCGCGGCTGTGATAACACCAGCAACGATGTCCCTCAGAAACTTGGCAGAAGTTGAACTTGTGGGTGGGGATGGGGGGGCCATGTTGGTCCCTTCTGCCCCCACTTTGCCCACCCACCAGTCTGTGGACCCCTGGGCTACTTAGAAGAGTCTGGGAAACGTAGACCCCCCCCGCCCCCCGCGCTCACCCAGGCAGAGCTGGAGCCCAGCAGGATAAGTGTCATCTCGCTCAGAGAGAACAGGAATCACGGAGGACCCTGAGACACCATGTCGTAGAAGAACATGGAGCTGGGGTAGGGGAGGACCCAGGGGAAGGAGGAGGCGGGTATGGGGGCTGTTAAAGGTATCTTTCTCCAGTCCTAGCCCCAAACTAGCCACCCCTTAGGAGGCAGAGAGAAGTAGTTGAGCCGGCAAGTGTGGCTGTGGGCTCCGTGGCAGGCACGGGCTTGGATGGGCTGGAGTTACGGTGGGGGCGGAGCTGTACCCTGTCCCTTTGGGGTCCTGGGTGTGGGTGATGCCCACAGTGTGATGCAGTATCATGTAAAGCAAATGAAGCACTTGTGTGCTCCACCAGCCCTGGCTGAGCAGGAGCGGGTGCAGCTCTGCCAGCCTGGTGCCAGCCTGAAGCCCAGGGCCGAGGTTGCCCGGAAGCTCAGGCTGGAGAGCCCTTTCATCACACACACCGGCTCTCAGACCATCTGGGTCCCCAGTCCCGCCTGGAGCTTGCAGAGGGCTGAGGGGATGTCCCTCAGGGTGTCTGACGGCACTGGACTGAGGGACCCAGAGATTAGGCCCATAGTTGCCTACTGGCATGCTAAACGGCGAGAGAGGGGAGCCTGGTACCCCTCCGCTCCCTCCCCCACGCGTCCCCCTACCCGGCTTGACGCTAGTTCAAGTGATGTAGCAACAGCAGAACCCCTGGGGCAACTCACAATGGGTCCCTGAGGCGTCCCTCAGAGGGTCCAACTCCCAGCTCCCTCCCAGTGCAGACCCCATTCCTTGGTTTCTCAGGGAGGCTCAGGGAATGCCAAGGTATCAAAGATTCAGAGTTAAAAAATGTCAGAGGGCAAAAGTCACAGGCTAGAGTCACCCCGGCGCCTAAGAAGGAAGACAGCGTGGGAGAGGAGAGAACGAGGGCCTCTGTGCTGACTTCTCCCTGCCTGCCACGGAGGGGGGTAAGAGGGTCCCAGGGTGGTCTTCATACAGCCAGTGCCCACTGCTTTTCTTTCCCTCCTGTAACGTGTAACGTGAAGAGTAAATTCTTTGTTTGCAATGGGAAGAAATAGAGGAGAGAGAGAGAAAAAGAGAGAGAGAGAGAGAGACTTTTCTCATTTTTTTATCTGAGCTCCTTTAGTTAGGGCAATGAGCCCCCCTGCCCAGCCTTAACCCCAAATACCCCAATGCCCATCCTGGATTCAAGTCGGCAACAGGCTGGAAGAGGTTAAAAACCAAAAGGAAGAAGACAGAAGAGGAGAGGTGTAAGGTTTGAAATTCAAGCTGGCTGTTGGCCCAGCCACCATCTTAGAACAACAGAGCCAGAGGAAGTCGAATAGGAAGGACAAACGGGGGGAGGGGGGCGGGGGAGCAGAGGGGCCAGGGTTACTCTCAGGGACCCAGCCCTCCTTCTGGGTTTATGACAGGGACCTGAGAGAGAAGCTGGGGGTCTTTTGATGGATAGGAGGGGGCTCCTAAGGTGGTCGTCTCTCTCCTTGACTCTCAGGTTGCGGGGCTTCCCCTATCTTCAGGGGACTCTCCCTGGAGACAGAGAGCAAGGACGCCCACTACAGACTGGCCCCTGCTGCGGAGAGGATGTGCTGAGGAGCAGAGCCCGAGGCCCAGCCGTGTTCTCCACACGGGTTCTGGCAGCAGCCTCTGAAGTCAGCACCCAGGTTTGATGCCAAACCAGGCTGGATGTGATGCTCAGGGGTTCACGTGGAAACTAAGGCAGCAGGAAGGGACCCCTTTCCAAGGCTATGAGGATCCAGTCAGAGCTGGTATGTTAGTCTCAGAGTGGAACCAGTGCCTAGATCTGAGTCAAGGGAAAGGGGTCTGGCCTTGGGTCACCTTGCCTGAAGGCTAGGACTACAGTCCCACTCCAATTCTGGCTCCCTCTCCAACCATTGGCTCAGAGAATGGAGGTGTTTCTACTGGGCCCGTGGCTCATGGAGTCTTAAGGCCCATGTGGATGGACATCAGTCTAGGGTGACGTGCATTATCTCCTGCTGAGTCTAGAAGGTTCTGAGGTAAGCTAAGAAGTGTACACACTCCGCCTGTCTTCCCGAAGGTGCTGGCTGCTCCCCCAGCGCTATGGACTGTGGCCCTGGACCCCTCTGCTTGGGTCTCGGGGTCTCTGCAGTTCACAAAGGACCTGGCCTCTCTCAGGCCCTCGGGCTTTACCAATGGCATCTGCCCACGCCCAACTGGAGTCAAGGCAGGCGACCTGAGTATGGTGGCCAGAGACAGGCTGGACCCTGGGGTGAGTGCTGCCCGCTTGACACGGGGTTGTCTCATTGGCCCAGGGAGCCTGAGGGCTGACAGGCATCCACTCACGGACGGCCCCTGAGAGGCTGGCGACCACCTGGTCCCCAGGAAGCCCACACAAGCTAGAGAAGAGAACCTGCTCGAAGGCCTTGCTGAGGAGGAGACCGAGCTGCAGGGGACAGTGCGGCTGAACAAGAATGCCCCCGTGTCACGGCTCTGGCTGCCACAGGAAGCCCCACAGATCACACACTCGGACAGCACAAGACCCAGCTTCGTGTCCTGGAGAGCTGAGGCCGCTCCTCGGAGGGCTCGCGTTTCCCCATGTGTCTCCCGTGGCTGTCCGTCGTTGCGTCTCCACTTAGAAGAACACAGTTGTGGGGGCTGGGGGTCACTCTGGCGACTTCATTAACTGAGCTCCATGAAGACCCCCCATCTCCGACTCATTCTCAATGACTGAGGGTTAAGGCTTCAGCGGATGGGCTGATTGGGCATAATTTGTCCACGATTGACACTGTAAAAAGAACTATACAGCCCTCGGGAAGCAAGAGCAGAGAGGGGCGATGGTCTGTCGCGGGGGTCTCCGGCCTGTGGGAGAAAGGCCAGTCTGGAGTCCAGGTGAGCTGGGTCACAAGAAGAGCTGGCAGTGTGGGCTCTTTCCTTTCCAGGACCACGAGGGTGAGGCCCAGGCCAGGGGTGGGAATGTGGGGGCCGGGGTGGGAAGACAGGCGGTCGGTCATCTCCTCAGCCAGGGGAAGGAGGGAGCCAAGTGCGGGCTGAGTACTTGGACGCCACAGTGTGGGAAACTGCCTCGCCAAAGCAGGATGCTGGGGGGACCCAAGAGAGGGGCGGGGGGCCGCCAAGCAGGCTGCACGTGCAGAGACGTGTCCCTCTGTCTGGATCCTGCTGTCCTCGGGAGGGGCCGGGATCCGGACTCACAGTTCAGTATCTCCAGCCAGGTGGGGCCCGCCCAGGAAGGGCCTCCAGCTGCCTCCGTGGGCTGAGGGGTTCCCAGGCACCATGGGCCCCCCGCCTCCCCTCCCAGTCCCCACAAGAGGCTCGGATGAGGGAAGTGAGTGAATGCAGAAGTTTCTTCCAAATAGCTCATCAGGGGAGCCCAGATGGAAAGATCCGCCTTCTTGGAGCCTTCGGATTGGAAATGATTTCTTTCTGGAAATATGTAGCGTGAGGGGTGAGATAGAGGACAGGCACTGCTGCCTGTGCACACCGTGGAGCCCCTTCCCAGGCCCCTCCAGTACCCTCTTTTACCCTCTTCTGGTCCCCTAGCCCTGGTTATCCTCACTCCTGGCCACTGGGAACCAAGGTCCCAGGTCCATGGTAAGGGCAGAATCTTCGGCTCTGAGAGTATTCAAGGACACGAGCGTGTGGCCAGCAAGTTCCTCTCTCCCCCCTGCACAAGTCACGCTCATCACGGTGAGGTGACAGCCCGTGGTTCTACAAAGATGCCACGCGCCACATCTGCCTGTGGCCGCGCCCCACTACTTACAGAGGGATTCTCTGTCCCCCTGACCCTGATGCAGCCTCCTTCTACCTTCCCCACAAAGGCAGTAGGGTGCCACCCCACGGACACACATCTCTGTAGGTGCCTAGAACAAGCAATAAGTGCACAAGATCACCCAGGATCCTACCATCTTGTCGCTATGCATCCTGGGGGTCCCTGAACTTTCTTCTGAGGGGTGGAGACACTTGACACAGGCCATGCGAGCCTAGTGGTTGTCCTGTCTGATCTTTCTGCAGCCAGGACCAGGCCACAAGCAACCAACGCAACCCTTTCTGCTCCCCACAAATGGGAATGTTCTGTGCTTAGGGCCAGGGGGACGGGTTGGGTCCTCGCTAATCCCTCGGGACCTCGTCTTCTACCTCCAAGGCCTTGTTCGTCTCCCTCTCCCATGCTTACAATGATGGCTTGCTGATCCTCAGAGATGGGGCCGGCCCTGCTCAGACCTCATCCCCATTAGCCTGCAGCAACAGGATCCCATAGCAGGGCTGTGTGCTTCTGCAGCGGCAAACACCAAGAAAAGGTGGTCTGTGCTCCAGAGTCTTCCACTCTTGGTGCCAAGTGCAGCCCCGGCCTGCAAGGAGAGAAGGGGCTATTCTACCCATGAAAAGACATCTGGGTATGGATCTGGGCCCAGCGGGTGGTTACAGCGGGGACGTGCACACGGGCCTTCAACATGTCACAGGAAGGAATACCACTCTTACTGGCCAGCACAGAGCTAGCAGGGATCGTGGGGAACCGTGGGAGCAGGAGGCAGCACAGGGCCCCAGGGTAATGGTGGACCTTCCGCTGGCCTTTCAATGCACAGCCTCAGCCTTCAGGAATGTCCTGTCCATGGTGGGAGCTGCCAAAGAGAATGGACAGGGCCCAGGAGTGAGGCCCAGGCAGGTGGCCGGCTGCTCTGACATTTTCCTGGCCACGTTCCGCATCCCCCATGGACACTGCCGAGATTCGGGGGGCTTAAGCATCTGGGCGTAGGGGAAGAGTTTCCAGGCCTCTGGCCCATCTGCTGAGGCTCCCACTTGGAGGCCCTGTGTTGTCGAGATGTCTGAAATATTTGTTTTCCAAGGGATTAACTTGCAGATGATTCCAGAAGGGCCGGAGCAATCCACAAGGCTGGAGACGGAGGCCCTTGCTCCCTCTTGAATCAAGGCAGCATCCTCCACCCAGGCTGACCTGGAGACCTTCCTGTTCTAAACATTGTGCCACTCACTCCATCCCCAGATGGGGGTCTCAAGCCCCTCTGACCAGCAGCCATCCTCACCAAGCAGGTGACAAGGCCCTAACCTGGCCCCCTTCACTGCCAGGGTCCCCTGTGTGTCCCAGACCTCTTCTCTACATCATCAGCTACTGTCAGATTTGGGCCAGCATCCTGTGGTGTTTTCCTCCAAACAAACAGTGCCATCTTTGTCTGAAACTATTCAGAAGGCAGTGTGAGACGCAGCACGTGTGGCAGGAGGTATGGATCCTCCACAGAGAGACGGAAACCTGGAGTCCCCCCCCACTGTTGAGAAGTGTGGGGGTACTGAGTGTCTTGAAGAAAGAACCCACAGCAAGAAACCGACGAAGGGAAGCTACAGCCCAGGACGGCGGTCCTCGTTTTGGAAGCAGAAGGCAGCCGCCTCTGGGCATCCCATGTGCTCTGTGCAGCCCGGAGGGAGCTACCCTTAGTCCCAGAGTCAGAGCAGATGCCGACGTCTTCGCGGGAGAAGTGACACTCTCCCGTCTTTGCTGGCAGGGCAGAGCAGAGGGACGAGACTGTAGCGAAAACTGGAAAGCATGGCTCAAGCACGGGAAAATAACCAGAGGGGCAATCAGGGGCCAGCAGAAGCCAGAGAAGGGTTGCAGAGTGGGAAGCTGAAGAGAGCAGGTTTTCCGAGATGACGGAGACTCTTCAAAGCTGGCGACACAAGCACTGGCCCCACCACGCATGGGGCCACAGAGGACGGGTTGGGCTCTCAGACATGCTTAGCTTCCTCCTCTGTCAGAACCCAAAGGTCCAGAGACGCGAGGGGACAGAAGCCGTGCATCGGCTGGCCCACGGATGCTTCCGGCTGCTCTCGTCCGGAGCCCACTGGCACCATAGCTAGAAGTTATCCTTGGGCAGCCCCACAACTCCAGCCGCAGGGGCCACTTGGGCTGGACGAGCAATCCCAGCTGGCTGTGGACTTCCAGACCACCCAACACCATGCTGGCCATAGGCACAGGGTCATGCGGACAAGGTCAGGGAACCCAGAGCTTTCACAGGGTGCGGACACACATGGGGAACAGCGGGTCTCCTTTGAGTTGCAGAAGAACAGAGTCCAAAGAGGGCAGCAGGGTTGTGAGCGGCCCCTCTCCGAAATCTCCTGGGACCTAACATGTTTAGGGGACCACGAAGCAGCCCTAGCCCCCATTGTATGGAACCCACCTGACAAACTGCAAGGGTCCCTCTCTGCTCTGACTTTGAAGTTAGAGGGGTACAATCGACTCCTGCCTCGACCCCCACAGCCTCCCAATATAACCAGTGAGACATGATGTACAGTGACACATGTACATCACATGCCAGAGGACACATGTCATAGGACACATGTCATAGGACATGTGCTAGAGGACACATGCCAGAGGACATGTGCCAGAGGACACGTGTCATAGGACATGTGCCAGAGGACACGTGCCATAGGACACATGTATATCACATGCCAGAGGACACATGTCATATGACACATGCCAGAGGACACATGTCATATGACACATGCCAGAGGACACGTGCCAGAGGACACATGCCAGAGGACACGTGTCATAGGACATGTGCCAGAGGACACGTGCCAGAGGACACATGTACATCACATGCCAGAGGACACATGTCATAGGACACATGCCAGAGGACACATGTCATAGGACACATGCCAGAGGACACATGCCAGAGGACACATGTCATAGGATACATGCCAGAGGACACATGTCATTGGACACATGTCATAGGACACATGTACATCATATGCCAGAGGACACATGCCATACGACACGTGCCCATGCACATTTCCCCAGAGTTTCTCAGAACTACCCGCCTTCTGTCTCTGCCAGGGAGGCTTATCCTTGATCTGCATTCCCTTGAACCTTCTGGCCTTAACACCCTCAGTTACAATTAGGCTGCATGTTGCCGATAAAATCATGGCCAAATGGCTTAAGGGGAAACAAGGAATTTTATTTGGCTTATGTTTATTCAGTTATAGTCTTGGTCCAGCTTGGCAGGAGAGTTCACACCAACACCAGGGGCCAAAGGAACTGGCCATACCATGTCTACAGGGCTGCTGAGAGAGGAGCAAACCTCACTTGCCAGCTGGTATGTCTGTTCAATATGCCAAAGAATGTCAACTCACTGCACTAGTTAGAGCGTTATAGCAGTGGGCTCATGCTGATGGAATTCACCGGTCTTGTCAGCTCAGTTCAGGAGCTGGGCATCTCAGCAGTTGCTGTCTGGTGCTGCAGATGCCAGTGTTTCTGATGCAGCTTCCCCATCTTATCTTCCTGCTCACAGAATTGTCCCATCTACCGTGGCTGATCCTTCCCCACCCATGAGACAGTCTCCTGCAGGCTCGTCTGGGGTTTAACTCAACTACTAATTCTTTACAAATGTGTCCAGATCTTGTAGCTTCCGGTGCCCATCAACACCTGTATCCAACTACCAAACCTTGTATTCCAAAGCAAGCTAATACATTCTACTTACCAAAGGGTACACACAATAACACGTGTACACACACAAACACATGTATGTACATATGATCACACATGCACCCACAATAACGTTCATGCAAATATACACAATCACAGGTACACACAATAGCATGCACAAGCACACACAAAATCACATGAGCACACACATGCATATGCACATACAAAATCATACATGCAGACACAATCACATACAACCATGCATACACTCATGCACACACAATCACATGTACACACACGATCACACATGTACTCGTACACACACAAAATTACATGATATGCACACATACAATCACATATACACACCTAACACATAATTACATGTACATGCAATTACATATACTCACACATATACACAATAGTACACACTCAATCACATGCATATACATAATCACATGTACACGTGCATACACACGATTACATGACATGCACACACACAAAAATCACATATACGCATAATCATGTGTACACACACACACACACACACACACACACACACACACACACACACACACACACAGTTTCCGGCAGACACAGGATCCCTAGGTTCCATACCAGGAGGTGGTATGAATTCGCTGCAGCGCTTTCTCACATCAAACCCAGAGAGCACCAAGGATTCTCTTGGCAATGTCCTGGGTCACCCGGGTCGTGTACATCAATGGTTCACAGAAGTCATGGGAGGGGTAGGGTGCTTGTGAATCACATCTGAGTTGTCCCTTCAGTCTCAGCCTCCAAAATCAGCAAGTCTAATTCATTCCCTGCCTTACGGTACGGAATCAATAGTGGACGATGAGCGAAGCTGCCGCGCGGTGGCAGCACGGCATCGCGGACAAGAGGCAATTGAGATTGGGGTTCACCCGCGGCAACTTTTCAGATCCCTCAATCCTGAGCTGCAGGGGTTCATGGGGATCTTCAAGTTTGGACTTTCTAGTACGCCACCCAAGGAATCGGCTTGGTCTGTCTGTGTCTTCACAACCATGATCGTGGATCCACAAATACAGACCAAACCAAATGCCTTTAGTAGCTCACTAGAAAGTAAATTCTCTGAGTACCCCCCCTGAACCCTGCATCCCAGGACTATGGGATGCCACATGTTGCCACGGAAGAACCCCAATCTTGGGGTACAGGTATTACACAGTGAAATCGAGGCATACAATGCAGACAGTACCACCTCATCGACTCCAGAGATAACAAGCCTCAGATGCCTTTGGTCGCCTCTCAAGAGCCACCTTTGCTGTATGCTGTGCCCCCCCTAAAAAAATAGTCATGCGATTTGGGTTTTGATATGCTAATTGGGGAGTTGGATGTCAATGAACTACAGAGATGGCACCGAACAGATTCGGAGCAGCGACCAAAGTTGCCGTAGAGAGGCAGAGCAATCTCGCACGGCACATCCCAGAATCTGCCCAGGTTGGGGTTCACCCACAGCAGTGATCTCAGGATTCAAGGGGGTCATCAGAGGGCAGGACAACAAGTGCATTTCTGGAAGAGTCTCCTTCCATCTCAGGAACCATCGACCATGGACATGGTCAGAAGTGACTGCAGATGGGAAGAGGGGAATTGCCGCGCGGCAGCGGAATCTCACGTGGAGTAGCATCGAGGCGGTTTACCTGCGGCCGTGTCCCAGGCCAGCAAGGCCCTGACTCCTCAGCCATGAGGCTCAAATAAGGACAGGACACTAGTGCGTTTATAGATGATTCCCCCTGCCATATTGAACCCCCAAACGGCTGAGCACAGAATAAGGCAAACCGAAATTGCCGTGCAGTGAGAGCACAGTCCTACTACTGCTCGCTAGAGGCAGCGAGATTGGGGTTCGCCCACGGCAACATTTGGCATCCCATAGTCCTGGGATGCAGGGATTTGGGAGGTACTCAGAGAATTGACTTCCTAGTGAGCTACTAATGGCATTTGGTCCGGTCTGAATCTGTGGCTCCAAAACAATGAATCCCTCTAGTTTCAGGCCGTTGATACTACAGTGTGGAAATCAAAGCCCTCATACCATGAAGGGTGATCGCGAGGGCACCATAACCCCAACTCCAGGGAGAGCGGACTCCAAAAACTGAGCCTTTGGCTGGCTTTTGAGGAACTGATTAGAATACTTGCACTCTAAGCCCCTTGGCTGTAGTCATGTAATTTGGGTTTTGATATGCTAATTGGGATTAGATGTTAATGAACTGAGAAGCTTCTCCCTCTTGTGAGTGCCGCTGACCCCAAGTCTTGGGTGCTGGCCACAGTGAGCCTGGTTAGCCATGAAATGGCACAGATTGGGGGGGGGGCAGTGTCCGAAGTTGCCGCACAGTGGCAGAGCAGTCTCCCACTGCACATCCCAGAGGCTATCAAGGCTGAGGTTCACCCGCAGCAACATCCTGGGGTGCCTTAATGATTCAAGAGTGTCATCAGGGAGAAGAGCAATAGTACATTTCTGGCAGGGTCTCCTTCCATCTTGGGACCCACTGGTCATGGGCATGGCTCACTACTGCATAGCACAGAGCGGTCGCGGCAAGGGAGACTGAAACTGTCATGCAGTCGTAATGGGGTCTCACCTAGAAACGCAGCTGTGACCCGCACCACCAGGGCCCTTGCTCCTTGGCGCACGGAGATCATCAGAGGACAGGACACTGGTGCTTTCATGAGGAGTCCCCCGCAGTGTTGGACCCCAAAACCGCTAAGCACGGTTCGTCATTAGCATACGGCACAGAACGAGAAAACCGAAGTTGCCGCGCGGTGGCAGCACAGCCCTACACATTGCCGACCAGAGGCGGCGGAGATTGGGGCTCACCCGTGGCAGTGTTCCAGATCCTGAAGTCCCGAGCTGCAGGAGTTCATGGGCGTCCTCGGGGGATTGGACTTCCTAGTGAGCCACCACAACCATTAGGTATGGTCTATAGCCGAATCTCCACAAAGGGGACTACTCTGGGGCCATTAGTACTATTGTGCGGAAATCAGTGCACACAACCACGCGACCACGCAATCACGTGACCGTGCAACCATGCGACACTGCCACAAACACCATAGGTACCGACTCCAAGAGGGTCAGGCACCAATTAGAACACTCCACCTTAAGGCCCTGGAGCAGCAACTTAGCCGCAATTTGGGTTTTGACATGCTAATTGGTGGTTGGATGCTAATAAGCTGAAAGTGTGGTTGCTAAGTTCCTTCTATTGTGAGTTTATTGCCCTCGTAGGTGCTGCAGAATCCTAAGTCTTGGATACCGCAAACCTCAAGTCTTGGGTGCCAACCTCAGTGAGCCTGGCTTGCCATGAGGTGGCACAGGTTTTGGGGGGCAGCAACCACAGTTGCTACACAACGGCAGAACATTCTCACACTGCACGTCCCAGAGGCTGCCAAGGTTGGGATTCACCTGCGGTAATGTCAAGGGATGTCTTAATGATTCAAGAGGGTTGTCAGAGGGCAGAACACTGGTTAGTTTCCAGAAGAGTCTATTTCGGTCTTAGCACCCATCAACTTGTGGACATGGCTCATTGCCACATGACAAGGAAGTGGTTGTGGATGGGGGGATCCAAACTGCTGTGCGGCTGTGGTAGTGTGCGTCTCGAGCAAAGGCTTCAAGGCAGTGGCTGCTGGGGGTTACCTACAGCCATGTCCCAGACCACCAAGGCTCTGGTTCCTCAAGGACTGGGGGTCAGCAGAGGGCAGGACACTGATACGCTTACAGAGGAGTTCCGTGCGGTGTTGAACCCCAAAACCGCCAAGCACGGCTCATCGCTATCACATGGCGCAGAATGGAAAAACCGAAGCTACCGCGCGGTGGCAGCACAACCCTACACATCGCCAACGGGAGGCAGCCGAAACGGGGGTTCGCCCGCCGCAGTGTCTCAGATCCCTCCATCCTGGGTTTCAGGGGTTCATATGGGTCCTTAGAGCATAGGACTTTCTAGGGCTATATTTGCGGCCCCACAACCATGAACCCTCCCCACCCGCCGCCACTTCTGGCACTATGGTGTGATATTTCCATAAGAACCGTAGTACCGATCTCAGGGAGGACAGACACGAGGAGAGCACTTCTGCTCTAACCCTACCCCCCAGCCTCCAGCCTCCCCACAATAGCATAGTCATGCAATTCAGGTTTTGATATGCTAATTGGGGGTTTAGATGCTAATAAGTTGAATATGTAGCTGCGTGGCTTCCTTCCGTTGACAAAGTATATCACCAACGCGGGAGCTGCAGATCGCAGTCTTTGATGCAACCTCAGTGAACCTGATTCACTATAAGATAGCACAGAGCAAATTTGGGGAGCCATGACAAAAGTTGCCGCACAGTGGCAGAGGAATCTCTTTGTGCACATCCCAGAGACTGTCGTAGTTGGGGTTCGCCTGCGGCAACATCCCGGGGTGCCTTAATGATTCGAGAGGGTCATCAGAATACGGTGCATTTCTGAGGGTCTCCTTCGTCTTGGGACCCATCAACTAGTGGACATGACTTATTGCCACATGTCATATTAGCGGTTGTGGACGGGGAGACTGAAATTGCCACGCGGCAACGGTAGCGGAATCTCACGCAGCATATACGCGGCAGATTTGGGGTTTACCTATGGCCGTGTCCCAGACCACTAATGGGGGTCATGAGAGGACGGGACACTGTTGCATTTATGGAGGAGTCCCCTGCTGTGTTGAACCCCAAAACTGCCGAGCACGGCTCATCGCTATCGCATGGCACAGATGGGAAAACCGAAGTTGCCGCGCGGTGGCAGCAAAACCCTACACATTGCCAATGGAGGTGGCCGAGACTGGGGTTCACTGGCGGCAATATTCCAGACCACCCGAACTCAGCACCCAGTGATTATTTGGGGGGTTCCGGAGGGTCACTTGTGCATTCTAAAATAGTCTCTTCATTCTTTCCCTTTAAAGCCGTGCGTTTGGCTCCCTCCCCGTGTAGCGCAGAATCGCTGCTGGCGGAAAAGCGAAAGTTACTGCGAGATGACAGCGTGGTTCCACACGTTCCAACCTACCAACGATCGGGGTTAGGGTCTGGGTTCGCCCACAGCAAAGCATGGGTCACCAGACAGGCTCCTTAATAATTACTGAGGATCATCAGGGGTAGGACGTTCTGGAGTGTTACCCTTCGGTCCTGTGTCCCGACCCTCCGCCCCAACTATCCAGCTGTGCTCGGTCCCTGCGCGGCACCAAATCGGTTGCTGACGGGGCAGCAGAGTTGTCATGAGGTGACAACGCGTCTCACACCTGGAAACTCCAAGGTGGCAGTGCTAGCACAGGCTGGGCTTTGCCCACAGTGGGTCCCGAGTAGCTCATAACCCAGTCTTGATGCTGCAGGAGCTCACAAAGTTCAACAGGGAAGAGACGACAATGCGAGACACTCTGGGTCGTGAAGCTAAAATTGAGGGAGATGCGTGTGGGTTACTGGAGCAATGAGAGTTCCCCATCTTTTAGATGACCTAGGGCTCTATGCCTAGCATGGGAGAAATTCTGGGGTCTCTCTTTAAGTCTTAAAGCACCAACATTAGAATGAGAATCCTTTAAGGATGTGGAGACAGCCGCGACCGCGTGGCGGCAGCACAGACTCGCGCACCGCAGCATGAAATCGATTGCGTCGAGGGTCTATCGGTGAAGGAATCGGGGTGTCTGTCTGCATTGTAACTCCTCAAAACCAAATGGAAACTAGTGAGTCTTTTATTAAGTAAAAGTGGGGGCTTGCCTACAAGACCTGTCAAGAATAAGGACTCAAACCGTATCTGGCATGACATGGTGGGACGTGGAGACTGGGGGTCTTGAGGCACTGCCATACTCCACGCACCTGAGGACCTGCTGTATGGCTGGACCCTGATGAGTCCTGGGGTCAATAGCCTGAGGTTCCAGTCACTTCTATCGAAGATCGCCTTACTCCTTGTATGGCTCCGATACCCTTGACTTGGTGGGCAAGCACTATGGGTTACAGAATCCCCCCAAACTCCTCTGTAGACGCCAAGAGCAACGACCTGGGGGACCCCAACCAGCTGCCCCTGTGAGTCACTGAAGCAAGAGAAGTTCATCAACGCATTCGGTCAACAGCTGTGGGTTGACCACTCGCTGGTTGCTTCTTGGCCAGAGGCTGCCAGCATTGCGATTTCAGCCCGACCTGAGATCTGACCCCCTCCTATTCTCTGCATATGTATAGGTCCCCTGAGACATCTTGCTGCCAACTCCTGGGACCCCAGAGTAAATGTGGGGGTCTTAGCTGTAGCGCTGGCAGAAGGCGGCTCCGATTCTGCTTTAACCACCCCTCCTAGGACCCTCATCTGGGCAGTGATCCACAGGTAAAGCCTGGATCAGTATGGGTGCCGCAGGGCGTTGGGCTGGCCGCCGCCTTGTGAAAGACTCGCTTGGTTCAGGGAGTTACAAGGTCTTGACCCCAGGAACAAGTTTAGGGACAATGCCTGTCCTGTCTAAGGGATTCCAAAGGTGGGGTGCGGGAAGGCTGTCTTTGGAGAATTCCAGGGTGGGTGCGGGGTGGGAGGACCGTGTGCTGGAACAGTCCAGGGTGGAGGTGGGCCCTGCGGGGGCCCCGGCAGGGTCCTGTGCCGATTGGCTGGCAGGGTAGGGGCGGGAATTCTGGGCGGGGCCGCTCCAGTTAGAAAAAGCCCGGGCTAGAGGCCCGAAGAGCAGGGTTGTGGGAGGGGGTGGGAAGGGTGGGGGGGGGAACGGGGGAAACTGGGGAAGATGGGGGTGCTGGAGGAGAGTTGTGGGGGGCCGAGGAGCACCTCGGCATCTGGAGTCTGGCAGGACTGGTGAAGGGCGGAGAGGGCTCAGGCAGGACAGAGGCCGCGGGGAATGGGAGCCTGCGGGGAAACATGGAGGCGGAGGGGAGACACCAGAATGGGGCTGGAAGGGCCTGAGCGGCTGGAGACGAAGGGGGAGCCAGACATTCATCCCGGTTACTTTTGGTTTCAGGACGTGGCGGCTGGTCGGATAAGGGGGAGCTGATTGGCAGGGTTCGACCCCAAGGCCTGGACACTGAAGGTGTAGCTGGCAGTGGCGGGCAGGTGAGGACGCCGTCTACCGGGCAGGTGAGTCCCTTCCCCTCTCTGGGCCCCCGCTGCACTGGCCTTCTGGACGGAGGCTTAGGCAGCGAGGCCCGCGAGGAGAAGAGGCTGGCCTCCCGGAGACGGCACGTGAGGCAGGACAGTTGTGCAGGTGACATCTGAGTCTCGGGGGGAGCTGAGACGGAGAGGGCTGGGTGGGGCCCACCCAGACAGGAAGAGCATTCTGAGAGTAGCTTGGAGATCGAGGGGCTGCCAGTGAAGACCGAAGCCCGCTGACCCCAGGGAAGTGACAGGAGACCCTGGGGACAGCGGCAGAGGCCGCGGGGATCCATCTTGAGCGCGAGCATTCCAGGCAGGGGTCGAACAGGGAGGGGCGGGGTCACAGGACACAGAAGGGTCCCCAGCCGCCACCGCATCCCACCGTAATACACTTAGAAGAAGGAACCAGCGCAGCTCTGGCGGGCCGTGCAGAGGCCTCTGCTGGAGCTTCGATGGCCGGAGAGCGGGAAAGAAGGGCAGTGCATTGGAGGGTGACATCAGATGGGGGGCGGTGGCCGAGGGTGGGCTCCGAGAGATACCGCAGCAGGGAGGCTGCAGAGGGCCCAGCCCAAGGACACTCGCTTCTCACGCAGCACTGCGGCCCAGGGACTAGCGTGGCGGGGCCACAGCGCTCTTGGTGACACTGTGAGTCCTCGCCACTTTGCCCTGGGTCTGGCATGTTAGACAGCACATCACCAGGGGAGTCAAGGGTACAAGATGAAGCCAGGCGAGGCGAGGCGGGCGGGGCGGAGTGAGTGAGCTTTCTAGGGAGGGAGTTGGGGCACAGACAGGGCGAGGTGCAGCCACAGGGCGGCGAGCCAAGGGGGCGCTGGCCTCCAGAGCCCGGTGCCAAGGCGGGCCTCGGGCGACGACGGAGCGGTGATCGGTCCCTCTGAGCTCGGGCTGGAGATGAGGGTAAGTGTCCAGTGGGTGGGTCGCCCCGTCCCCACCTGCCCAGGTCGACCTAACCTGTGACCTCTTCTTTCTCCGCAGCCACATCTCCAGCAGGGGTGGACCTGCTGACCCATGAAGGCCGGCTGCCAGCGCGTGGTAAACAGCCAGAAAGACATGACATGGTCCGGTGCGATGGAGAGGAAAGAAGGGCTGGCATCTGGACTTCTTGGTGAGTGTGCCCTCTGCCCCATGCGGGGCCGCCCACCCCGCCCCCCTGCCGCCCACCCACTTTATCCCCCACCTGTGCTCTCTAGGTTGGCCCCGCGGGACACTGCCACGTAGCCGAATGTTCCTTCGCTTTTCCCAAAGAGCACACTCATCACTGCTGCTCTCTGGATCCCCCTCCCCCCTCGAGACCTTCAAGAAGAAAAGGTGAGAGCCCTCGGCCACAAGTGGGTGGGGCACGGTGAGTGCCTGAGCTGGGGGTCTCATTCTTTCCCACCCACAGAAATGGTGCTACCCAGCTCATGCCTGGGCCTTTGAATCCGGGGACTTCTTTAAGTCCGTCTAGCTCTGAATCAAGAATATGCTGCACTTGGAACCACTACACTACCTGCCTCAGGAATCGGCTCTGAAAGGTAAGGCGCGGCACCTTTCTGGAAGCTTCCCAGCCTTCCCGCCCATGTTCTCACTCTTGGTGCTTTGACTCTGCAGGCGAAGCTGAAGGAACAAACGGCGTCTACACCTCAGGAGAGCAGGCCCGCCGCATCCACCCCCCATTCCGCAAATCCATCTTTCTGGCCACCTCTGCTGTGCCTGGGAGACCACCACCCACATGTCACCCGGGAGCTGCACCCGGGAAGACCCCACCATCACCATCTTCCTCCTGACTTTTTCTCCATTTATCTTTCTGACCTTGTGTGTGTGTTATTTCTATCATTTTTTGCTTGAGAGACACAAACCGCCCGTGACTCTGTTTCCCCACTTGTCCCTTCTGAATTCCATTTGCACTAAGTCGTTTGCACTGGTTTGGAGTTGCGGAGCCGGCTTTGTGTCTCTCGGCGCGAGCATGTGCAATGAGTGTGCGAGGGCCCCCTTAGCCACGCCGCCCCAGCGCCCCCCTGCCGTCCACCTTCATGCAGGGGGGCGCCCAGGCGCTGGCCGTGTGTCTGAGGCCTCGCCCTCCCCTCGCCTAGTCTGGAGTGTCCATCTTGAAGCATTCAATATGCCTTACTTCATCTTGTACCCCTCCCTGCCAGGACCTCACCAGAGGCCCTGGGCTCATCAATAAATACAGTTACAGTCATTGGTGTCGGATTGAATTGATGTCACCTGGGGGAGTTGGGGCAGGGGAGAGTGGAGGGGGGATTCTGGGATGAGAGGGGGGTATGAACCAAAGGGAGGGGCTCATGAAACCAGGCGGCATTAGAGGGGGGTATGAACCAGAGGGAGGGGCTCATGAAACCAGGCGGCATTAGAGGGGGGTATAAACCAGAGGGAGGGGCTCATGAAACCAGGCTTTAGAGGGGGGTATGAACCAGAGGGAGGGGCTCATGAAACCAGGAGGCATTAGAGGGGGTATGAACCAGAGGGAGGGGCTCATGAAACCAGGAGACATTAGAGGGGGTATGAAACATAGAAGGAGGGGCTCATAGATAGCAAGAAGTTACAGCACAGAAGGGGGTTATGGGATGACATGGGACCTGTGGACACAAGGGGTATTGGGGTGCATAGACATCAGCGGTAGACAGCAGCTGGTGCCATGAAGAGAGGGGGCGGGGGCGAGGAGGCCGTGGGAAGTGGCGGGTGGGAAGGATGCAGTGGCGGCTGCTGGGTGGAGGGTGTCCTTTGCCCTGAGAGATAGAGAGAGGACCGGCCCCGCCTGGGAACCTCCAGGCTCAGGGAATGCACAGTCCTGCCTGAACAGCTCCCCACACCCCTATGCTGGCCCCAGACCCTGAGGCCTGGTGTAAGTTTGCTGTCACCTTGTAAGGAATGAATTTACCATGCGGGCAGTGTGGGGGTGGCAGGCAGTGTGAGGATAGTGGCCATGTTTGGGTGGGCCATTGTCACATGAGGGGGTCCATGGTGGCCTCTGAGCTTCCCTCTCCTGCCCTGGGCCACTGAGCTCTGGGCTAGAGTTTAAGTGGACACAAGTGGCATTCCCTTCCCCGTGCCGTGTGCTATGTGCTGTGCTGTGCTGTGTGCTGTGCTGTGCTGTGTGTGCTGTGTGCTGTGTGTGCTGTGCTGTGTGTGCTGTGTGTGCTGTGTGCTGTGTGTGCCGTGTGCCGTGTGCCGTGTGCTGTGTACCCATGAGACCAGCAGAGAGATAGGGGTGCACACAGATCTCGTATGGTCATAGTGGGGACCAAGGTCACAGGAGATGTCCAAGGAAGTGGGAAAGCTCAGAGTGACAGCAGGCAGGTGGGGGGTGATGGTTGGTTGCTGACAAGGTTTTGTTTCTAGGGCACAATTATGGCCCCTGCAATGAGTTTGTAATTGGTACCCCTATGTAGACAACAGCTTTCTGGGGACCTCTTAGTCTCGGAACCTTCCCCTCCGGCTACTCCCAGGCCTCCTGGTCTCTTAGCTGTGTAGATACTGGGGAAGGACCTGAAGAGCCGCACTGGGAAATGAGGCTGGGGTCCTTGGCCCTCGTCCCCTTCCCTGCTCCAGTGCTCAGAGGAGTAAGGAGAGCAGTCTCCTCAGACTGACGAAGACCAGACAGGACTGACAGTCAGGAACACCCACCCTCCCTACCTCATACCCTCCCCAGGCGGCCGGCCAGCTCCTCCCTCCCCCAACACATGTCTGCTCTCCCCTCTGGGCTCTGCAGCCCTTTCCGCATCTGCCTAGGCTGCGTACATGTGTTTGAGATGTGTACCTGGAGGCAGGGTGTTGCCTGCCATGGCCCGCACTCGGAACGGGTGATAGGCACCCCCTGGACACGGCTGTGTGAGGGTCCTTCTTGAATCATTTCCTGGGCGGTTCAGAAGGGAGACTCGTCTTGGACCCCACTAGAGGTGACTTGCCCAAGTGACTTGCACCCACCCATTATGGGTCAGGGGAGGGTCTACAAAGGCCTTTATGGTAAACATCCGACCCTGCTGGCTGAAGTCTTTACAAAGCCAGCTCTGAAGATAAAAGCTCTTTCCCAGAGGTGCTGGCTGCAACAGCTTGGGAGCACCACAGGTGGGCTGGGGAGGGGTGTTGGGGGGAGGTTAGGGGGCTGTGGGGATGGGATGGGGTCTAGGAGGAGGACCACAGCCTGTTTGGAATGCAAAAATGGACTTGCAGAGTCAAAAGGGGCTCCGGTTCTGCCTTCCTGGTCACCTGGCCAGCTGCAGACTTCCAAGTGTGGGGCTCTGGGGGTCTCACATCCCAACACAGAGGTTCTCCAGCAGGGTGCTGTGGCGACTCTGCATCAACGGGGTCTCCGTGTGGCAAGGGGGGAATCACGCTCTCCTGCCCATGTCCTCAGTCCTGCTATGGACACAGACATGTCCACGAATGGATGGCCAGAGGGTGCCTCAGGGCAGGGTCAGAGGAGCCCGAAGCAGACCCCTGAGACAGCACTACGGGATAACTGGGGGGCTTAGGGTCTAGGGGGCCTTCAGGGTGCGGGCCCGTGAGGCGAAAAGGCCCTGACAAAGGTTGAGACTGGCCTGCAAGTATTGGGCCTAGATCCTCCTCTAGGGATGGGGGCTGGGAAAACAGAGGTGGCCCAGCTCAACCCACCACACACATGCTGCCGGCCCAGCTCAGCCCCTCCATCAGCCCACGGGCTGGAATGTGTTTACCTTTAGCCCAACCCGATTTCCTGCTTTTTTAGGAAAGGAGCTCAGAGAGGCTTGCTAGACAGGCTCCGAGTGCCACCCAAAGGCACTTTCACCCCCCCCCCCCCCCGCTTTTTCTGAGAAGCTAACAGGGGCTTGGATTTCATCCCCACGGTTGAGCGGGTGGGGAGGGGCTGACTGCTCCCTGTTGCAAAGCCTGGGATGAGACGTGTCAGATCTCAGTGAGACCCGAAGTCCCCTGCACGGTCCCCTGCACGCCCCCTCAATCTAGTCAGACACCCGGAATTCCCTGCATTCATGCCCCCCAATCCAGTCAGAGACTTGGGGTCCCCAGCACACACACACACTCAACCCAGTGAGAGACCTAGGGCTCCTTACACATACACACACACAGAGTCAGAGACCCAGAGTCCCCCATCACCTCCCCTCACCTGAATTGGGTATCCAGCGTAGAGTCTCCACGTGGTGTTCCGCCCCCTCCCCCAGCTGTGTTCTCATGGTGAGCTCAGGTCCACAAAGCCGCAGTAGCCCACTGGAGACACACCGCCACCTGCGGTGCGATCCAGGCCACTAGTCTCATCCGTGCCTGGTGACTGCATGGGGGTCCCAGTCGCACGTGTCTGTCCTTGGGAGTGTTCTGTGTCGTGTGCTACCAGCTGAGTGCGAGGCGACATGGGTTCTGTCTTCCTCAGAGGAAGTTCTGGGCTGCTTATGTGCTCAAAGCCCTGAGCGGGGTAGGGGACTCCCTGAAAAGTGCTCCCTTGAGCTTGGCTGCTTAGGCCTCTGTCTATGGGTTGGGACCCCACCTTGAACTGGACACCCCTCAGAGCATATGTCAAGTAGGGATCTTTGGCTTCGGGGGCCAGGGGCAGTCAAGACCTGTACTAGTCCACTGAGTGAGAACAGGATAGTCCAGTATTTCAAGGGACAGAGACCCCTCGAGCAAGCCACATGCAGGCAGGGTGGGCCCATGGACAGTGGTCTTCTTGCACCCAGACCCAAGGAAGAGAGGGTCTCCTCTCCCAGGGAGCCAGAGAACCAGGGGATCTAGTTTGGAGGTTTGTGTGACTCCCCTTAGCCAGAAGGACCCGCAGAGCTTGGTGGACGGCTAACATCTGGCTGTAACCAGAGGCTAGGCTTGGGGGCTGGGTCTTTCTAACCTCCCCTCGGCATATCCTCCGCATGTAGGTGCGTGTGTGGGTGCATGCGAATGTGTGAATGCATGCGTGTGCATATGCACGTTTACATATGTGATGTGCTCACGATGACTATTCTCTGAGGTTGGGTGAAACCCCAAAAGAGGGAATGGAAGATTCTAGAAGGAACTGCGGTCAGCGTTGGCCTCCCCTCAGGTTGTCTGGCCAGGCTAGCTCAACAGAGCTGCCCACCCCTCTCCCTTTCCCTCTACACTCCTTTCCTTCCTCCCCTTCCCCCCTCCCCCCCCGGCCTGGTGACACCGTTGGCCCCTTTCCAGGGCTGAGGGGAGCCGGCGGGGGCCCTTCCTGGAAGCCCACCTGCAGAGGCTTGCTGGGAAGGGGCCTGCGCTCCCTCAGGCGCCCACCCGCCCGCAGCCGTTTCCTGGAAGCAGTCACTGGTCTTCTGTTCCTTGTCAGCGCCGAGCCTGCAAATAAAGCAGGCTGCTGTGCTCAGAGTCCTTGGGGAGCCCTGCTCCATCACCCCACACCTGGCAGGACAGCGGCAGGCAGCCTGGCCGCGGGGATCGGCACAGGGCGGGGCGGGGGGGGGAGTTGGACCCATAAACAAGCTCAGGCACTGAGGGCAGGGGGCTCCTGCCTGCCCTGTGCAACACCTCTGAACATGAGCCTGTGCCAAGGCTGGAGGGTGAGCTCCCCCCCCCCAGCAGGGGAGAGGTGTGCTCAGACCCCACGGGCAAGTCCTGCAACTCCAAGGAGAAACCCGCCTTGAGCCCCAGATTGGCAAACATCTGCCTGGCCAGAGGTCCCGGGGGTCTGGGGCCACAAGGAAGGCCCTGGAAATGAGGAGCAGGACCAGCAAGCGCTTTTGTCCTGATCTGGGTTGGGAAAGACACAGCATGGCGGTGCGCAGGCCTGCAGGGCCCACAATGGCGTGTGAGGGAAGGACAGGAGAGCAGGCCTGGGGTCCAGGCTTCCTGGAGGGAAAACCAAAGCAGAGCGGCCTGGGGACTGGGCCTGCTGCCGCGGGGGTATGGCTGGCTGCGAGGACGAGGACAGGGACCAGGTCTGCATGATACAAATCAAGGCCTGGAGATAAATGGAGGGAGTGGGGCCCAGCCGCCACCAGCAGAAGCCGTGGTAGCCACCAGAGACTCAAGTGTTGTCAAGGCTAAAGTGCCAGGCGTCTGAGCCCACGTTTCTGAACGGCCTGAGGCCTGGCCTACTCCTCATTGCACCTCAGTTTCTCGGTGCTGAGTCCAGGGTTTGGGGCCTAGGGCAAAAGTGGGCCCCTCTGGGAGGAAGGAAAGGGCTGGTTTATTCAGGTGGCACTCAGATAATACACGTGCACGTGTGGCGGGGCCCATGGGACCAAGGGAGGTGTATGCAGAGCCCCAGATGACAGCCCATTGGCTGCTGGTGACGTCATCCTGTGTTGACACCACGTCTGCAGCTTCCTGGCTGCTGGGGTTTATGGAGCAGGACCCCGCCTGGGCCCCTACCCCACCCGGCCCACACACTGGCCCACTGTTAGGATCTGGGGGTGGAGGCTGCACCCAGGAGCTCCTGCCCTCTCTCCCACCTCTGAATTCCCGGCATGCTGCAGACCCTCAAGCATCCCCCTGCCAGAGGGCGTGAGGCCCAACCGCACCCTCCCGTGGAAAGAGGCGTGGAGGCCCAGTCACCACGCAGCCCTCCAGCCTGGGCCTGTGGTTCTGGGAAGGGGAGGGGGCAGCACAGACTCTGGCAGAATCTTAGACTGGTCAAGTGCCCAGAGGGACTCTGGGGTCCCTTCCACATGGGCCAGATCCACAAAGCTGCTTTCACTGTATGGTCACCGTGGCCACCAGCCAGTCACCGCACACTCCTGCCCGTCTGGACTAGCGACTCCTTTGGAACAAGGCTGTGCTTGCTGGGCAGGTTAGGGGGACAATTCTGCTGCGCAGAGACCTGAGTGCCCCTCCTGGAGGCGGCCAGACCCTCCAGCAGCCAGGGCAAGGAGCATCCAAGGCCTTCCCAGCACACACTGTGCACACTGTTGCCTCGGGAAGACCGTTTCAATCCAGAGGGGTACACTATACTTCCCACAGAGCTTGTAGCCAGGACACGGGGGCCTTGGCTTGCCCCTCATGCACACCTTGCTTCAGGAGGGGCACATTAGGCAGTTCTGTTTCTCTGTTTGCCACTCTGAGGCTTCAGTCCCTTTCCAGAGAGGTTTCTGGGGGTGGAGGAGGGATGGGTCAGTCTGGACAGAAGGCGCTGGTCCACTTAGGACTGGGGTACTTTTATAGGGAGGCAGAGGAAGATGGGGGTGTCCTGGAAAGCTGCAGTGTCTTTGGACAGACCAACGAGACCCCAGACTGAGGATGAGAGAGATGAAAGGAGAGGACTCAACAGCCCACCGCCCTACCTTTTATCCCTAGTTTGCACCCCTGGCCTCTGTCACCAGTGAGCCATGTCCAGGGGCCCCTGGAAGGTCGCAGCACATTGGAGTGGGTCAGGTAGGAAAGGCAGATGCAGAGGAGGGAAGATGGAGAAACCATGGAGCAAGAAGGTCGAGGTGGGAGAGGCGAGCCAAGAGGAGGAGCATTCCCAGGGCTCCTAGGAAGGTCCCTGGGGTGGGAGAGGCGAGCCAGGAGGAAGAGCATCCCCAGGGCTCCTAGGAAGGTCCCTGCCAGCTGCCACCCTACGGCCAGTACCCCTTGGCACCTGATGCCTCTTCCTTGCCCTGTCTGTCCCCACAGTCCTTCCTGGTGACCACACCTCGCAGCCACTCCTCCTGTCCTTCACATCTGTCCACATGCTGTCCCCTGCCACACACCCCTCCCCTCGTCCCAGCCCAGAGACTCCCAGCCCACCGCCCCCCACCAGAGGGTGAATGGCCTCTCCTGGGTTGTGGGGCAGAGTGCATGTGTGCCAAGAGAGGCCCCCACAGGACACGTGGCTGTTTGCAGTTCATGGGAAGCGGCAGAGATAAAGCGTTGTTTTCCCAGTGGGCAAATACAGGCAGAAGGGGGCTGCGGGGGCACAGGAGCCAAGGCCAGCTGTGGGGCTTCGTGTGGCCTTGGACTCCCGCCTGCACGCGTTTGCGCTAGCAAGAGGGGTTCAGCTTCAGAACAGTACCTTCACGAGACCGTCAGCCCAACAGCTCCCCAGACCCTCTCCAGGACGTGGACTGTCCACCCTCAAGGGTCACCGTCTCCCCCATGCAGTGTCCCTTTGTGTGACCCCTCAACTAAGCCCGCGTTTCATGTGTCTGGGATTTGGAAGGGCAGAGCTCCTACCCATGGCGCCACCAACCCACAGTGGGGATGTGTGGACCAAGCTTGGAGACTGGGAAGGGCTGGGACAATAGGATTAAGGGTTTACATTATGCTCAAGTCATGGATAGATCCTCCCGCGGAGGAGTCTGGGGGGCTGGTGAGCAGACAGATGGTGGGGTGAGAAGATTGGACCAGGAAATGAGACTTCCACTCACTACCCCCACTTGCCTAGCAAGCCTCGGAACCTCTTTGAATAACAGAAAGGTCTTGAGTTTGGCAGAGGACCCCTACTCCTGTTTGCCCAATCTCACTGGGCACAGGACAGTCCTGGGAAAAGTCTACCCAACCTACCATCTAGCCAAGAGACTATCCCCCACCTCCACCCAGTCCAGCCCACAACAGCCAGGGTAGACCCTAGGAAGAGTCTGGAAGGCAGGGTCCTGGCCACTGGGTGTGCATTCCTTGGGGACATGGGGTTCAACCTCTGTGCCCCAGGCTAAGCCTATGGGTCTGTGTGTCCCCTTCATGTAGGCCCACAAGTCCGTGAACTTACTTCACTCCGCCCAGCCCTGTCTTGTCAAGCCCTGGCCGGGACAGTTGGTGGGTATCTACGCAGCTGTCAAAGGCTGCTGCGGCCTCCCCACCATCGTTCCTCACGCTCAGAGATGCGCGTGTCTCCTCCACCAGGACTGTCACTTTCAAAATGGCCGCGGAGCCCAGGCAGCTCTCGCTGTTGGACCAGGAGCCACAGACTACGGAACTGAAGATACTAGGAAGGTGCGGGCAGGTCCTGCACAGTTCTGGTTAGGAGGCCACATGATGCTTCTCCCAAGGCCTAGTGTCCAGCCGATGGTCTCTGGCAGCCGTCCAGCTCGCAGGTGATGTCCCCGGTTACACCCAGAACACTCACTGCCTCATCCCGTTAACATACATGAGTTCTTATTTGTTTAGGCTTTTAAAAAAATAAAAAACAGGGTCTCATGTACCCCAGCCTGTCCTCAAACTTGTTATGTAGCCAATGGCGGCCTTGAACTCCTGATCCTCCTGCCCGCCTTCTGGGCGTTGAGATTACAGGCGTGCACCACCACGCTCAGCTTACCCTGTGCTTGGGATCCTCCGGGGGCTTGTATCTGCTAGGCAAGCCCCCCGCCACCAGAGCCACCCACCTCTCAGCAACTGCTGCCCGTGCACCGGCCCCTGCAGGGATAGCTGCTGGGCTCACGGGACGGGGCTGTCCCTTCTGGCTCCGAGGTTGAATCCTGACTCCGGGGACCCAACTCCAGATCTGCCCCGTTGGTCTCAGGAAATGGTTCCACTTCTACGGTGGAACGGGGGCGGGGGCAGTGGAAGTGGAGATGCCCACCACGTCTGTCCAGCTGAGCCCAGGACTGAGGCAATATGAGGTGTCTTTCCCAGGCACAATGCCAGGAACTTAAGAGTCTCGGGAAGGCGAGACTGTGACCCCACATGGGTGAGGGTCCCCAGGCCAGCTGCAGGCCTTCAGTCACTGAAAGTGGGGCACAGAAGGGACACAACAGCATGCGCTGTAGCCCTGGTCTGAGGCCACCATCAAAGCTCCCAGCCTAGGCTTAGCATATTGTTCAGACGCCCAGACCCCCTGTGGCTGGGACACCCTGCCTGCCTGTAATTCCAGCCTCAGAAGGTGGAGACTGGGAATTCCCAGAGCAAGCCGGCTCTTCAGACTAGTGGTATCCGTGAGCTCTGGCTTTGATTAGAGGCCCTGTTTCAAAAAGACAAGGCAGAGAAGCGATGGATGTGTGATCCCACTGTCAGCCTTCCACACACACACCAACACGATGAGCACGCACATGCGCACACAACCCGCACATACACATGAAAGCAGAAAAGAATCGAGCTAAACCCTTGCCCTGCAGGCGTCTGCTCCTGGCGCTATAGGAGGCTCTAAGGGTTGGGGGAAGCGCAGTGAACGAAAGTCAGCCACGTGCAGTCACAGACCTGAGCAGTGGCCCTGTACACACCCTGGGGGCTTGGGGATAGGCTGCCATACCTAGAGAGGGCACAGAGGAGTGCAGTGTCCCCCCACATCCAGAAGCCCCACCCAGCCCCTTTTAGTCCTTGGGGTTGAGCCATCCCTGAACCCCAGATCAGCCAAGTGAACATTACTCCTGACAGCAAATGGGTCTGGGGGGAGGGGGGTGACCAGGATCAGAGCCATCTGGCAAGGCTAAGACGCCAGCCCAGAAGCAATGTGTGGCCTCTCAGGAAGGTCAGCGGTCACGCTGGCCCGGAAGAGCCAGTCACCTGGACAATCGCAGCTCAGCCTGTCCCCGCTGCGCCTCCCAGACCATCAGGGGGAATCAAGCAGTACAGGCAACAGTGTTTATTTTCAAATGACATTTTTTTTTTTTTTTTTGGAGAAACACACTCAACCCCCATGTCTGGAATGTGTGAGGGGGCAAGTAGCTGTGTAGCCCTCCAGGTCCTCACAAAACCCCTTGCTGTAGGCAGGGGCTCGGGATGTCTCCTGCAGTCACACCAGCACGGTCGGGGGCCGAGATCCTGACTCTGGGCTCTGTTCCCAGCCTCGCTGTGTCCCCAGAAGGGTGCCCACGCTCCCGTGGCCCTGGGGTCACACGCATGCAGGGACAGCTTGTCTTGCCCAGCAGGGCCCCGCGCCCTCTGTATGGAGTTCACGACACTGGTCTTCCTGCACACGCGCTATGCCACGAGGCTGTCTTCTTGCCACGGCTCCCGCTGAGCCCCTGGCCACCCAGACTAACTGGACCCACCTCTGAGCCCTCCTCTGGGAAGCACGCAGGACCCTCAATGCCAGCTTGCAGGAGGGTCCCAGGTACTCTGCCCAAGGGTCCCACAGGAAGAGGCTGACTCAGGGGAGCCGAGAGCCGAGGGGGTGGGCCTCCTGGCCCCAAGACCCCGATGACCAGCCCTCAGGCAGGGATGACTGCTCGGAGAAGTGTGCTCCCGGCCCGCCTGGCTTCCTGCCTCACAGCCTACAAAGCACGAGGCTGGGGTCCTGGAGACATCAAAGGCCCCGGGAGCTCCCTGTGCTACGTGAAGTGTAAACAGGTCCGCAGGCACGTGGCTTGCATTTCCCACAGTTACCCCCTTCAGGAAAGGCAGGTTGGGGGCAAGAAGGCTGCAAGGATTCCTTCTTTGTGCCCCTCAGAGAGTAGGTGGAGGGGCTGTTACAGGGTCCAGCTGGGTGCTACCCACTGCGGCTCTCAGCCTGAACACCTAGCACAGCCCAGTGGTCGAGAAGTACCCTGGCAGTGGGGGTGGGCTCTTTCCATCTGTGCATCTGAGGGTCCTTACCCTGTGCCTAGACACAAGGGAGACAGACAGACGCCATCTCCGGCAGAGTGCACCAGCGGGGCAGCCCCATAGGGCTACAAGGCAGTTGCGTGGGCGCCCCAGAGCTCCCCAAAGGCCCGACTCTCCCTGCACAGAGGGTGCCCTGTGTTCCTACACGGTGGAAAAGCACGTCGCAGATGCCTCTCAAAGTTCCGGGAATGGACAGGATAGGAGGGGGCAGGGGGCTGTGTGGAGGTGCCGAGTCGAGTGAAGGTCGTGGACGAGGATGACCCAGAACCTTATCGTCTGGGCCTCTCTGCACATACACTGTCCCCTCTGCAAAGTTGGCTGCAAGCAGACAACAGGCCAAGGGTCAGGGGCCAGCCACGTCCCCTCTGCCTGTCCTGTGAAGTTCTGCAGCCCTTGTGGCCAAGGGTCAGTTCGGCATCTGTCCTTCTCCCCAGGGACATGTCCAGGGTCCTTCGTGCAGGGGTGTTCCGTGTGCGTGTGCACGACCCGTCTGGCCGGAGGAGCGTGATCTGCAATTTTCCAGCTCCACAAGCTGCTAATTGCCCTGGGGCTGGGAAGCGGGGGAGGGGGGGACGACTCTGTAATCGCATCATCTGAAGCAGGGCACCAGGAAGGGGTCAGGCTGCCAGGAGATGACTCCATTTACCCAACTGACGTCAGCAGAGCCTCGGACCCAGCGTGTCTCTGAGGAGAGTTAGGTGTGGGGGGAGCGCTGATGCCCAAGGAGTCAAGCAGTGTGAGGGGTGAGGGAGGCTAAGCCCCCGCCGCCCCAGAGAGCAGCTGCGTGGAGCCCCTCGGTGTGGGTATCCAGTATAATCCACCATGGAAGGCTTAGCACAGGGGGACAGAGCCGACCTGTCAGCAGACTCCAAGAGGCAGAGACAGCTGCTGCTCCCAGGGGCTCCACATCCAAGGAAAGCCCCCAGCACCGTCCAACCTTGACCCCATCGGTCCTCCTGAGAAAGTCAGGTCAAACCAGAGAGACGTAGACCCCACAGAGAAGGGTGACAGAAGCGAACCAGCAGTCACTGGCTTAGACTCTCCCATCCTCACTCCAAGCCCAGCTTTACAAAGACTCCTGGACAGGGGCCTTGTCCCCACGAGGTATGGCAAGAACAGGACTAGGCCTCACTTCCCACCCGCCCCGTGGGCTGGGGGAAGAGGCATGAAGGAGGCAGGGAAGGAGAGGCAGACTGAAGGACAGAGACAGCTGTCGGCATGCACGGAGAGCCCCTGCGTTACTACAAACCCAGTGCTTCCGCCACCACCCATGGCCCACCCAGGACCATGCCATCCCCCCACTCCTAATCCCGTCGGCTTCTTCCCAAGATCCCAGGCAGTTGATGCATTTTCAAAATTCTCAGGCCACCGCCTTTTCCTCCTCAAATTCCTCTTTGTCCCCCCTCCTCCCAAATCCCAGCTATGGGAAAGAGCCACCACTGCCTTGACCCCACCGGCATCTCCAAGCAGAGCTGTATCCAGCACAGGGTGGGCGGAACAGCAGCTGGCCATGCCGGGCAGCTGTGAGACGTGGGGGTGCCAGGGAGAAGAGCCCCGATTACAGGGGTGTCGTGGGAAAGCTGCGAAGGAAGTCTACTCTACTGAGGCCTGTCCTACCAGGGCCCCGCTCCGCTCTGCCTAGACTGGCCTCCGAGTGCCCTGGGGAGGCAGATGTGAGTCCCAGCTGGTTACACGTGTGTCCGGTGACTACAGCTTCTGCCAAGAACGTCCATCTGCCTGTGCTAGAGTTACCTGGCTCTCAGCGTGGGGACCACCGGTCCCTCCCTGAGCGTGGGGACCACCGGTCCCTCCCTGAGCGTGGGGACCACCGGTCCCTCCCTGAGCGTGGGGACCACCGGTCCCTCCCTGAGCGTGGGGACCACCGGTCCCTCCCTGAGCGTGGGGACCACCGGTCCCTCCCTGAGCGTGGGGACCACCGGTCCCTCCCTGAGCGTGGGGACCACCGGTCCCTCCCTGAGCGTGGGGACCACTGGCCTGGGCCTCACTCTTTACATGACTAGGACAGGACCAGGCCGCCCATGGGAACCTGTGGGCGGCCCAGAATCACACATAGATGTCCCATCGGGTCCAAACGTAGCACCTCGGTGCCATCGGCTGGCTGCTGACCATGTCTCTGAGGCAGGAGAGGTCTGGTGGGTAGCACTGACCAGAGAGACATAGAGGTCATGGGGTTGTGTCATCCCACCGCCTACACCTACGTGTCCAGGGAGGGACAAACTGCACTCCGTGTGAAGTGGTCAAAAAGCCACGTGGTCACCCCCTGCACAGACAAAGCAGGTTTACCGAAGATAACGCTGGGGCGGGACCCCGCACCCCATGGGGAGTGGAAGGCACAGCCAGACCCTGATCCCTGGTCTCTCCAGGGCGGTCTGCGTCTCTGGGGTCCACCCAGCCAGCCTGTAACTGTGTAACCAGCGCCTTATCGCTGGATGTGGAAATGCTCGTGGCTGGTGGGCTGCAGGCCCGGCCCGCCTGTGATTATCGATAAGTATTCGGGCGGTCCCGGCCTTTGTTCTTCCCACCACTGCTGGCCTTGATCCCTGGCTGCCCCCCACGCCTGCTGCCTGCACTTCGTACCCAGCACCGGGATCAAGCCCCCACCCGCCCTTCCCTCTAGAGGCCCTGAGTGTCTTTTTCTTTCTCCTCAACTTTTCGTGATAGAAATCAGAGGCCTCCTCCGCCTGCTGAGGTGGGACCCCAAACAATTTGCCCAAAAGGGTCTTCTGGAGCTGTCCTCGGGCCTCTCCCTGTGGTTTTGAACCAGTTGTCTCGAGCCAGCTCTAAACAAGGCCTGTACCACTCTTCCGGCTTTCCTTCAGAAGGAGTGTGTCACCCCTTCTCTCCCTACCCCGCCCTGGGCAGGGTCTTCGGCAGAGCCCACCGCAGCCCCAGGAGGCCTCTGCATGCTGCAGGTCCCCATCTCTTATTGTTGACCCAGGCCAGGGCCAGCAGCCTCCTCTGCACAGCGAGCTGCAGGCTGCGCGTTCCGGGAAGGGAAGGAGACACAGCTCCTGGAGGAGACTGAGGGATTACAAGGACGTCGGCGGGCCCCAGGCCCCCAGAGCTGTCCAGACGGACACCCTTCTTCATGCGGGGACACGGCACTGTGGGCCTCACCATCCAGATGTGTTCTAGCATGTGGCCAAGTGGCAGGAGGTGGGCTGTGAGGCCGGGCCCAGCACCCATTGTTCCTGTGCACAGCCACTGGCCTCCGGTCTGCTCGCTCTCTAAGGGTGGACACAAGGCGGCTGAATGGGGTGAAGCAGTGAACAGACTGGGAACCTGGCTCTGTGTCGCCCCAGGTGGAGCACGAGGTACCCCGTGTCTTGACCGGGGCCTGCCCTACTGGGGCCTGCTCTACCGGGGCCTGCCCTGGGTCCCACCTGCCAGCAAGGTTTGTGCGCAGTTCTGACAGCCGAGGTCTCACACCTTCCCAGTGCTGGTTATCATTACTCGCCCCTGGCAGGAGACGGCAGGAGCGGAGGCCCGGCCCCCGCAGCCAGCGGGGATCGAGGCGCACGTGAGGACACCTGGACTTCATTATTCTTAAGTGGTCCAGTCTGAGTTCGAGGAGAAAGAGGAGAAAGAACTTCCCAGCCCCCATCCTCCCCTCCTTTCCAGCCGGCATGTTGGGGTCTTTGGCCACAATGGAAAACTGAGCTCAGGCAGGCTTCTGTGGAAGGTTCAGGCAGCCCCGGCAGAACAGGCTGAAGGATGGGAGAAAGGCCAGGCAAGCCAAAAAGGACTTTGGGAGTGAGGAAGACGGGAGCTCAGTGTCCGGCTCTTCCCTGTCTCCTGGACGCTCTCCCCACACCGCCATTCTTCCGGAAGGCAATGTGGGATGTTTAGAGACAAGACTGCATCACTCCATTCATGACAGGTGCGAGAAGTTGTCTTTCCCATAACTCCCAAGAGCCCTCAGTCAATGATGGAGCCAGGATGGTGCTGAGGGGACCAGCAAAGAGGTCCATAGCTCTTCCATCCACACCCTGGTTTCAGGATCCCCTTGAGACACCCTGCCAACTTCCCTGAGCACCCTTAGCCTATGAGAGAGTCCCTGGTGTGGCAAGGGGGAACTTGGTTGTCGGGCCGGGTCCCAGCTGTAGCTTCTCCTTCAACCAAGCAAAGACTGGCAGGGGGTGTTCAGAGTCTGGGGCAGATGGTCAGGTGAGGGCCTGAGAGTCTTAACCCAAGTCTGCTGTTCCCTCAAGACTAGCTCAGATGCCACAATGAGGGTGTGTACACACCTCCAGATGTGTGTGGACTCGAATCTGGCTCCTCGTCCCCTCCTGTGTGGACGCAGGAGTCTACAAGGTGGCTGTTAGGGGAGGGCCGGGCAGGAGTGCAGCGGGCGGGGCGGGGCGGGGCTGGGCATCTGTGAGAGGCTGACCTGAGCAGGGGACACTGGCATGACCGCCTCCGTGTTTGGGCCCACTGGGCGAATATACACTAAATAAAGCACAAATTAGCACAGCCAGAGGAGACTTGATTGTGTTCTTTCTTCTTAATCCCTTAGGCTTAGGGTTTCCCCTGCCTGGACACACTGTCCGGGCTGCCCAAGGGCACGCGGGCATCCGTCCGGGGACATTCAGACAGTGACCAATCCCCGGCCACCCTGCTGTGGGCCCCGTAGCATGGGCCTTTTCCCAGCCAGTTGCGGGGGGAGCAGCCACTATGGGTCCCCGGGTCTTGGAGAGATGGTCAGGATGGACCCGGCATGGAGACCAGCAAGCGGCCATGTCCGTGACTAGAGAGACATGAGGGCTGGGATGGAGGACACACCTCACAGCCCTCCTTCCCTGCCGACCCTCCAGCACAAACCACAGACCACTGCGGGCCACCATCCCATCTCGGCCAACCAGCTTGGGACAGGTCAGTATCAAGAGTTCACACTGCAGCTCTGGGGTCAAAGACAGGAGGTCTTGGAAGGACTTCTAGGTACGGCTCCAGAGCTGGAGGATCAGGTAAGGCCCACTGGGGACTCTGAAGACTGGTTCAGGGTCCAACTGAGGCTGGGTACCAGATGGGAGATGATATCACATGGGACAGGGTTGCCGGGGTCCAGCTCTTGTGGGCCGCGGGTGCCGGCAGCCCTCCCTGGACAGCTCCAAGAGGACCAGACAGCAGACATCTCTCCCTCTCAGGACGTGTCTCCAAGCCCACCTTCTCCCACCCCGTCTTCTTCTCCTAGCTTGCCAAGAGATGCTAAGCAGAGAGGCCCCGCCAGACTCTGAGTCTCAGAAGGGCGCCCCTCTGAGCAGATAAGCCTCCCTTTGCCTGGGACCAGAGAGCCGCCCCATGGTTTTGCTCTGAAGGCCAATTGGCCTTGGGATAAGCAGATCTCATCAGGAAAGAGCTCTGTGCCCCTCACCCTAATCCCCCCCAGCCCAGCAGGCTGGGAGCTTTGACCTAAGCAGGTAATTAGTCCAAGGAACCAAGGGCTGCAGAGATCACAGACAGGAATCCGGTCTTTGTTCTCTGCCTTTCTCCTCTGGTCTCCAGATAACCACAAGGCTTTGAATTTTTCTGGTGTTTTCTCCAGATGACCTCCAATCCAACCCAGTAGAGACGCGGTGGGTCTGCAGCTGGGCCAAAGCCTAGAGAGATGAGAGAAAGAGAGAGAAAGACAGAGACAGAGAGACAGAGACAGAGACAGAGACAGAGAGACAGAGAGAAAGAGAAACCAAGAGAGGCAGAAAGAGACAGAGACAGAGAGGAGAGAGAGACAGAAAGAGAGGCAGAGAGAGAGACAGAGAGAGATAGAGAAAGAGAGACCAAGAGAGACCAAGAGAGTCAGAGAGAGACAGAGACAGAGAGACATAGAGACACACAACAGTGGGCTCAGACAGGGGGGCCAAGATGGGGTGTCACACGTAAGGGTGTGCATGTGGAGACTGTCCCAGAACATGGCAGTCTAGGTTCCTGGATCCCCTTCACCTGAGAAGAGAAGGTGCCACCCCCATCCCCAGGGCCTGACCTCTCAGCCAGCTTCAGAGATGATCCCCACGGTGTGTGTCCACTGGGCAGACTCAGGACCCCTTCTCCCTCTCGGCCCCTCCAGGAAGGGAGATAGGCCCCAGGGCCCTTAGCCCAGCTCTGCCCATCCCACCCCATGGCACACGGTTCACCCTCCCATCACCCCTAAGAAGAAGACATGTCTCTTTTTCCTGGGATTACTTTGCATGTGGCTAATCCTATGGGCTCCCAGCTGCCCACGGCTCCAGGTCCCAAGTCCCCATCTTAAAAAAAAAAGAAAGAAAGAAAGAAAGAAAATGGCGTCTGCCTTGATGGGTGGGTTTGGCCAGGGAAGGAGGACACTCTGTCCTTGGGCCAAATCTGGACTTTCTTCTCTGCATCACAATGACCTGTCTCTGCCGTTCCTTGCACCGGCATGTCACTCTCTCCCAACCCCCCCCCCCCCCCCGCCCTGGGCCGCAAAATCTGGACACCCACTGTTCCCACCCACTTTCCTGGAGTCCAGGCCGGGCCAGGGATACATCTCATCCCCTAGTTTCTGTCTTCCCTCAGAATTTGGTCCGGTCTTTGCATTTCCCCAGACCCTCCTTCTTGAGTGCCCATGACCCCAAGACGTCCCACCGGAGCCCACCGAGCACTCTTACCTGCTGGGCCGGTCCTGGCTCCACCCACCAGCCCTTCTCTCTTCCACCTGCCACCTTCCACTTGCTTCCTGGGCTCTTCCTATGCAATGAAAGGAGGGTCAGAAGGGGAAACTGGTTCAGAACAGAACGCAGCTTGGGAACTCTCCCAAAAGGGCGGACTTGGGGGAAGAGCAGTGGGTGCCTGGTCCCGGGAGAACTGGATGAAAAGCTCTGTCCAGGATACCAGGGTCCAAGGAAGCTCTGGAAGGCTTGCCTCCGAGTGGGGCAGCATGCTGGAAGGAGGAGAGCCATGACCCACCCTCAGAGAGGCCACTGGGAACGGATGAAGCATCACCACGCCCTCGAGGCCGCCATGTCACAGCGTTGGGCAACGGCTTTGGGTGGGTAGCTTGGTCAGGGGATTCTCTGGGGTAGCAGGGGAAGCAGATTGGGATCCGGAACCAACCCAGCCCCAGCACCAGGACCGCCGAGGTCTCACGTGATCAAAGACGCCCATCCCAAGAGATGCCGTGCCAGGCTCCAGACCCTGGCTTCTGCGGCCCGGGCGACCCGAGTCTATGTGCCTCCTTCGCCAGCTCGCCTGCTCTGCTGAAGCGGAAGCAGAGTCCAGGCTAGATGGCACTGGGGCCATCGTGCCCTTCACAAGCCTTCAGGGCCACTGCGGGGGGGAGGCCGGAAGACGTAGAGGTCTGAGAAGGCGACGGAGTCTCAGAGAGGGCCGAAGAGGCCTGGTGCTGCCCAGAGAGAAGGCTGGGGGCAAACATGGCTGCGTCTGGCACACGGCGGCCCCAGGGCACGCGTACTGTGAGCCACCGGCCGGTTCTGCCTGCTTCATGTGGAGTTTGCAGACAGCGCTGACTGGTAAAACCCCATGGGCCAAACCAGGCTTCCAAGGGCAGGAAGGAGTGTGGTGCCCCTGCCCGCTGCCTGCCCTTGGGCACTGCTGACCGTCTCCCGTTTCCAGGGCACCCGGGGACTGGCAGAACCTGGAGTCATTGGGCTACTGGCCCTCGCCCGGGAGGAAGCGAGACAGACACCCACACTTTGGTTGTTTGGTACTTTCCACCACATCCTGCAGCACATCTCTTTTGGGAGAGAGAGGAAAACCAAAATGTTGAAGCTGCCAGCCCAGCCCAGAGCGCCCCCCATTCTCACTCATGGAGAAAGGCTTGATTTTAGGAGCACCTAGCTCTTTCTTGCTGACCCCTGCTCCTTCTAGGAGAACAAGGCCACACTGGGCAGCCCCGCCTGGCAGGCAGGGAAGCCACGCGTGTGCCCTTGGCTGCCCTCCGGCCATGGTAACTATCCTCTAGGGGTCAGAGGTGTGTCTGGGCCATGTCCACAAGCCACGGGAAAAAGGACAGCCGGCATGGACGCAGAGGCTCCAAGAGGAAAGAGGACAGGGAGGGAAGGGGGGCTGAAGCTGGCAGAGCTCTGCTGAGGACAGTGGGGACGGGCCTGGGCCCTGATCTCGGTACTCCCCCAGAGAAGTGTGGCATGAGGCGGGGGGGGGGGACCGCCGGCAGCTCAGCCAATCACGATGGTGATGGCCAGGCTGGGCAGAGGCCTAGGCAGCTGAAGCGTCCTTCACTCGGCCTGACCAGCAAGTCTCTGTGTCACTTGGGGCTCAGGGGTGTAAACAGAGCTCATGGGGGCTCTGTGCAGATGAAAGGTGTGAGGGGACGAGGGACAGGCGGAGTTCAGAGGCCTCGAAGAAGGCAGCTGGGCCCCTCACTCCGCAGCAGTAAAGTGGGGGGGGGCAGAACCCTCAGAGAGATGGGGGCTGAGGGAGGAGCAGTGTCCAGACGAGGACTGGCAGGGCAGGGGTCAAGCCAGGCCATGTACAGGGACACCACAGCAAGGACCTGGGTGGGTGGCTTCGGGGTACCATGGTTGGTGGGCTCTGGACAGCATTTTTCAGGCCGTGGGGAGCGCAGGGAGGCAGCTCTGTGGTGGGAGCTTGAACTGAGGTGAGCCGTGCGGCTCAGCGGCGCCCTGCCCCCACCCCAGCCTCCTGCCCGCCCTCGCCCGCAGTCTGGGCCTTCTGGATTCCATCAGGTACCACAGCAATCTGGCTGTGACATAATGAGGCAGGCTGGGGTCAGCCGCGTGACCTCTCGTGGCCCCAATGTTTGCAAATCCCCAAATCAAAATGACCTGACAGACAAGCTCCAGAGTCGATTTTCTGAGGGGGCCCCTTCGATTGCCAAGAGAGGCAAACAGCAGGGCCGCCATTATTGCTCTCCCCCTGCAGGAACACCCCGGGGGCCTAGCGAGGTCTCCCGCTGACCACGCCTGGCCTCCGCAAAGATGAACCAGGACACCTGGAGCCAGAGGAAGGGTGAATGAACAAGGGGTTCAGGGCCCGTGACTCTGTGCTGTACCACCCACCTCTAGGTCTCAGCGGAGACAGGGAGGGGGGTGGGGGCTGTGAGCGCTCCAGGGGCCGGAAGGGATAATTCACAATGGCACAGGGCAGGGGGCGCTGGGGCGAGTGGGGAGGGCTTGGCAGAGGCCACCCCCAGCCTACAGCTCCCCGAGTCTGCTGCCTTTCTTTTGTGTCCCGCTTTCCAGGTGTTATTTGAAAAACACCCACTTCAAACTTCATACAAAAAAACTTCATGCCGAAAATTTAATGTAGAAACCCAGTAATCTCTTTCCCAGAGATAAGACACGGCTAGGAGGGAACCCGATCCCGTAACACAGGAAGCAGCCGGGCTGGAGGAGCCGGCATGGCCCAGGCTCAGGCTACAGAGCAGGGGGAGGGGGCGGCAGGGGGACCCTGACAGCCAACCACACTGGGGACATCCACACTGGGACATGGTGGGGGGGGGACGTCTGCACATAGCCAATTCCTTCTTTGGGCAAGACGCTTCTGTCCTGGGGAGCTCTGGTTTCGGGGTGACGCCAAGGCCCTCTTGACCAGCTGTCTCAGAGCCTAATTTAGGGTCCTGTGAGGTTCAGGTTTAGAACAGCTAAGCCGTGAAAAACAGTGTGGCCAGCATTCTGCTACCGCCTTGGTCAACAACGCCACCCTTGGTTGAGACTTGAGAGGTGGGGGCACCATGATCCCTCCGTCTTTTGCCCCCACATGGCCCTGAATGCAGTCTTTAGCTTCCCCTACAACACAAGCTTAGGCGCAGACTCTGGGGTTTAAGAGTTACCCTGTCCCCAGGCTAGGCCCCCCTGTCCTGCACCCCTGTGAAGCAGACCTATCTAGCTTATCCCCACCCAGAAAAGAAGAGAACCCCTTGGAGAGACTGCACGGGGCCCCAGCCCTCCCTCCGGGAAGGTGCGGGGTGGGGGTGGGGGGTGCTTCAGCAGGCTGCCTGTGTTTGCGCCAGACTGCTGCATTCCGGGAGTGGGGGCAGGAGAAGGCGCCACGTGGAACCAACTGGCTTGGCTTGGGGGCCTCCTGCCCCCAAGCCTGAGCCCAACACAGCAGGGACTAGAACTCCTCTACTGCCCCCTTCAGGTGGCCCAGAACACAGGGCTGGCTCCAGCGGAGCCCATCTGCACTTGGAGCAGAAACCCAGCAGGCCCAAGCCCTGTGCTCCCACGCCTACAGAAGAGCCGAGACCACGAAAGGCCCTGTGCTCCCACGCCTACAGAAAAGCCGAGACCACGAAAGACCCTGTGCTCCCATGCCTACAAAGAGCAGAGACCACAAAAGGCCATATACAAATAGCCCTAGAACTTAGTAAGGGGAAGCACTGAATAGAGGAAGGAAGGAAGGAAGGAAGGAAGGAAGGAAGGAAGGAAGGAAGGAAGGAAGGAAGGAAGGAAGGAAGGAAGGAAGGAAGGAAGGAAGGAAGGAAGGAAGGAAGGAAGGAAGGAAGGAAGGAAGGAAGGAAGGAAGGAAGGAAGGAAGGAAGGAAGGGACACAATGCATCCACAAAGGAAAAAACAATGCAATTCTCTATAAGACCCCAAAATTTCAGAATTTCCAACCTCTACTCTGGGGCAAGTAATATTCACCCCCCCCCCATGCACTCCATTGCCCTGAATGGTATCCAGACTTGGGGAGGGGCAGGCAAGGGTGGGGGTGCATGCCTGGGTGGGGCAGATGAAAGGCCTATAGTGAAGCTTCTCTCAAACTTGGCCATGTGTCTGGCGCCATGCCGGCCCAGGAGGATACGGGAGGCTCTGTTGTCCTCTGTTTGTCTGCCCCTCCCGGGTCTCCAAGACGATGACCCAGGCCCAGGAGGGCTCATACCTCAGAGGTGACCAAGTGGTGCTGCAGGCACCTCGCCAAGGTCAGGCGCCCTGGACCCTCTCGGGACACTCATACCAGGGCCCATTCCTTCCAGCCCCACCAAGAATATCTCATGAGGTCCATGAGCAAGCATGTGTCCCAGGGTGCCGGGCCAACCTGCTGGGCTGACGTCAAGTCCTATGTCCCCTGTTGGCCTCCCTGTCCCTTCAAGGCACGTGTCCACAGAACTCTGAGGCCCAGGCCTTCCAACACAGGGGCCACCCTGTCTTGCTACTTCTTGGGAGTGCCTTGTGACGAGCACCCACTGTCTACACTTGCCCATCCACATCCTGGGGTGCTCCCAGCCTCAGGACCCTCAGTTGTCCATTTCAGACAGTTTGTGAGGAAATGGGCATTAGAAGGGCAGAGTCCTAGCAGAAGCCCTGCCCTGTACCCCCCTGGGGCACTAGGAAAGGGAGCCAGTAGCCAGGCCTCCCTGTCCTTTTCCTGGGTTTCTGGAAGTTTCCCTGGTGTAGAGGAGCTCCCCCTCCCCCCAGCAATGGCCTCAGAATCAGGCAGTGAGAAACCGCCATTCTGGCTGGGGCCATCTTGATGGATGGAGACAACTGTGACCGTCCCAAAGGCCGCTTGTATTTCAGCAGAGGACTCTTGGGGCGCGTCCCGCCATCTAGAAGGCCATCCGATATCTCTGGATAAAGGACATTCCTGGCATCCCTCATCACCCTCCACAGGCAGCTGTGGGTTTCTCTCATCCCAGCACAAGTGGCCATGTCCTCCCCAAGCCCCAGAGGAGGCTCGGAACACATACCTTTCCTGTTATGTACCGACCGAAGGGCCAGGGCGGATTTAGACGGGGTGAGGCCAGGGCTGGGCAGGCAGGGATGTTCCGCGAGGTGAGGACAGGCCAGGACGGGAAGAACAGCTGCTCCTACCCCGGAGGCCCCTCTGAGGCCTGAGCCTGGGGTTTATTTTTAGGCCTTCCCTTCCAGGGCTCAGGCGGCCTCATCGCAAGGGTACAATGACAAGTGCAGTGGGACCACTCACCAGGCCACCCCAGCATCTGAAGGGCCCCCCAGAGTCCAAGAAGGCCCATGAGTTGCCCAGTTCTGGTCTCTAGGGCGAGGGGCACAGCTCTTTGAGCACGGTTGTCCTGAGACACTGTCGCACTACACCACACTCTAGCAAGAACCCTGATGTCCCTTCCCCCCCTCCCACTCCCCTGCCACAGGCCTGACCAGAGCGCCTTGCCAGTTCCTATACCCATAACGAGGGATGCATAACCATTCAAGGGAGGGAAAGTCAGGGTCCCTGATCCCCAGCAGTGGGGGATCTGGATGCTGAAAGTGGGGCTCGGAAGAGTCAGAGAGTGGGGAGCAGGTGGCGAGAAGAGCGGCAGCTCAGTGAGCCTTGCAAAGCCAAGCTTGGGACCCAGGGGGACCCTGTGACTACAGGGGGCCCATTTGTCAGTCCCAGAGTGTCCTGGCCGCGCGGATACAGAGCCCCTCCCTCTAGCTATAGGGAGAGGTGGTCGTCTGTGGGGTTGGCATTGTCCTGTGGCATGCCTTAGGACTTGGGACCCTCTTTCACGGATGTGTCTAGCAGGGTTTCTCTAAAGACACAGACATTCTGGAAGTTGGAAACCACTTTGACTGGCATGTCAGATGATCTTGGTGACTGGCGGGTTGGTCACGCCACCTCGTGGCTAGGGTCTGGGCTGGCACAAAGGGAGCTTCCTTTCTTACTGCAGCGCCACTCTAAGAACAGTCTGCCCACACAGTGCCCGTGCCTGGCTGCATTCTGCCACACCGTGGCCACTGGGAGGAAGGGACAGGGACAAGGCTAAGCTGGGAGGCACCAAGGCCCTGCCAAATGCGAGGACCCACTGGGTGCAGCACAGGCTCTGGGCATCAAAGGAGTAGGGGTGCTGGGAGCGAGCCCCTCTGCTACCTGCGCAGGCTAGTAGGAGCCTCATATGGTTGGCATTATGATGCCATGATCCATGTTTGTTCTGTAGGATGGGGGTTGAACCCAGGGGAGGCAAGTTGCTCTACCCACTGAGCTGCACCCCCAGCCCACGGCAATTTTCCACCATAGCTGTTCGCTGCTTTGTTTTGTTTTCAATCTGTGTCTCAAGTCGTCTGGATTGACCTTGAACTCACTATATAGGAAAGGTGGGCCTTGAGCTGCCCATCTTCATCTTACCACCATACCCAACTTCATGCAGGCATGCGTCACAGAGGCATGTATCACAGAGGCATGCATCCATCACATAGGCATGCGTCATGCAGGCATGCATCACAGACGCATGTATCACAGAGGCATGCATCCATCACACAGGCATGCGTCACAGAGGCATGCGTCACAGAGGCATGTATCCATCACACAGACATGCGTCACAGAGGCATGCGTCACAGAGGCATGCGTCACAGAGGCATACGTCACAGAGGCATGCGTCACAGAGGCATGCGTCACAGAGGCATGCGTCACAGAGGCATATATCCATCACACAGGCATGCGTCACAGAGGCAAGAGTCACAGAGGCATGCGTCACAGAGGCATGCGTCACAGAGGCATGCGTCACAGAGGCAAGAGTCACAGAGGCATGAGTCACAGAGGCATGCGTCACATAGGCATGCGTCACAGAGGCAAGAGTCACAGAGGCATGAGTCACAGAGGCATGCGTCACATAGGCATGCGTCACGCAGGCATGCGTCACAGAGGCACGCGCCACAGAGGCACGCGTCACAGAGGCATGCGTCACAGAGGCATGCGTCACATAGGCATGCGTCACAGAGGCATGTATCCATCACACAGGCACGCGCCACACAGGCACGCGCCACACAGGCACGCGCCACACAGGCACGCGTCACACAGGCATGCGTCACACAGGCATGCGTCACAGAGGCATGCGTCACAGAGGCATGCGTCACAGAGGCATGCGTCACAGAGGCATATATCAACAGAAGCATGCCAGGCATGCGTCGCATAGGTATGCATCACAGAGGCATGTGTCACAGAGGCATGCGTCACACAGGCACGCACCACACAGGCATGCGTCAAACAGGCATGTGTCACAGAGGCACGCATCCATCACATAGGCATGCGTCACACAGGCATGCGTCACACAGGCACATGTCACACAGGCATGCATCACACAGGCATGCATCACATAGGCATGCAAGACTGCAGCTGAGAGTTGCAAGTCCCCAGGCAAGCAGGGTGTCCCAGCCTTCTAGTCCCCAGACATACCCTGCAGCCATGTTTTCTTTCTAGAAGCTTCCACCTGGTCAACTGCTCAGATATGCTTTGAACAATCAGAGTATCCCACCTAGGTCTTGGTGGCTGCCTGTATGGTTTTTTGCCTATATGGTTTTATGCCTTTATGGTTTTTGGTTTTTTGAGTATGGCCTTGAACTCACAATCCTCCCGCCTCAGCCTCCTATATTCTGGGACTTCTAAGACCAGCTGGTAGCTGTTGCTGGCAATGAGGGCAGTGCCATCCAGCTGTGGGCAGTCCAGGTGTCCTTATAAGCCCTCCTTAGGCCCTTTCAGCCAGAGGGAGCCCCACAGCTGGAAGAAGCCTGTCCTCTGAGAAGCAGAGATGACTTCCAAAGGGTGGTGGGGACCCTGGAGGCTGTCCCACCTACCCACCTAGGCCCCAGGAATGATCTGGGGCCTCAAGGAGCTGGTCCAGTGGGGGCTGGGCTTTCTCAGTCAGAGAAGGCCCCCTCAAGCACAGGAACAGCAGACCCGGCCCTGGCCCCATACCCCCCCATTCTGCGGGGCTCTGGCCAGCCTTCCTAATGAGCTGTGTTTCCAGGCCCTTTGATCTGGGGCTTTAATGACGCCCCTGCTCAGCCGCCCAGAAGTCCTGCCCGAAGCCTGCACGGGGTTATTATCCAGAGAGACTGACTTGACTGGCAGCTGAAACAGGGGGTTGGGGGTCACGGACTCTTGTCCCCTCTCGGGTGTGTGATGGAGGGATATTCTTCTGGGTCCTACGGGACAGTGATCCGCCCAGACTCCAGAACCACGTAATCTCCAGGCCTAGGGTTGGGGCTCCTCATCAGACCCCATTCTCCCTCTCATCACTGGGGGGCTACTGGAGAGTTCCACAGAACACAGGCATGACCTAGGTCTGGGGCCTCTTGGCCCACTCCCCATGGACCATCCCTCAGAACTTGGGGTCAGGGTACTCCTTGCCTGGATTCTAGTCCCGTCAGCCCTCTTAGGTCTCACCCAAGGACACAGCTGGGTCAGCAACCTCTGGTCCATTTCCTGAGACTGCCTATCCTTCACCGCACCCCTTCCTAGGCAGGCAGCCACTCCAGGGGTCTCTCTTGACCTTGGAGGACATCTCGGCCTACCCAGGTCCCCAATGTGGTTTTGTGATTTGTGAAGTAGGAAGTCTCCCCTCTCAGGCTGGGCAGAGTTTGGGGCTGGAGAGGGGTTAGGGAGTGAGGCTGGAGCCGCTGCATCACACCCTCTAAGGGACCCTCCCCATGGGGGACCTTCGGCCACTGTGCTCACACACACACCGGAGGGAAACAGGCCCTGGGGGCTGACCCCATCTTCACGTGACAGCAGGCAAAGCATTCAACAAGTGCTACAAATCAGGCATCACACAGATGGGACGTGTATGCACGTGTGCATGTGCGTGCATGTGTGTACGCACACGTGTGTGCATGTGTATATGCATGCATGTGCATGTGTATGCATACGTGCGTGTCTGCAAGAGGGCACTTGAGTGTGTGTGCCTATGGAGGACCAATGGTGACATCAGAAACCATCCTGGATTCCTCTGACTTCTTACTGCTTTGTTCTGGGGCTTCTCAGACTCCGCCTTCCAAGGCCAGAATTTCAGGCACCACCACTTCCACCCAGCATTTTTACATAGGATCTGGGCTCCAAACAGTGTTTTTACATAGGATCAGGTCCTTTTGCTTACAGGCAAAGTTTTTAACCCGAGTCATCTGTCCAGTCTGTGATGTGACTTTTATAGGGATAATTTAAGGTACTACCTCTAAATGAAAGAAGCCTGGGAAGAACCGGAGTGTCCAGCATCCAGCTGTTTGGTCACAACTCCATGAGCTTCAGGGAGGAATAGGAATCCCTTTGTTGGCAAGGAAAAGTTTCACCCCTGCCCTGGCCCAGAGGCTGCTGGGAACTCCCAGCCAGTGGTGGAGCTGGGGGTCTCTGTGGCATCAAGGAGCCAAATATGGCTTCACTCTCGCCCCGGAGAGCCTACACTGAGGTGTCTTCAGAAACACGCTCGGCTCAGACCTGGAAGCAGCCAAGCTTTTCCTGGTGGTCTCTCAAGTCTCCTGAGGTCAGTGGGCAAAATCTTACAGGTTTGGTGCATGCAGGGGACCTAGTGGTATGTCCCAGTTCTTCTAGGTTTGACCTGGTACCCACTAGGTGTTATGTTTCAGACAGATGAGTTGAACTAGCCATGACGGCCAGTCAAAGGTCCCGTGGGCACGGGGACAGGGAGGTGGCTTTCTGGGGTACCCAAGCACACTGGACCCCAGGAGAGAGACGAAGCTGGAGGGGGTCACCCCGCCAGCCATACTGCACGGTGCTCTGAGTGTGCGTGCATCATCCGCGTCAGAGCAGCATGTGGTCGTGGTGGTGGGCCCACCCTTCCTTTCAGGGCCAGTCTGGACCCCACAGAGGCCAAGCACAGACCCGCTCCTACTTGGGGTCCTAGGTTCACGGCCAAGAGAGAGAGAAAGGACCGGCTTGGGAATCAAGCCTAGCAGGGTTCAAGGTACCAGGAGACCAGGCCAAAGGACTCCCCATGTGGTGAGGGGGGCTGCCCATTGTCAGAGAACAGGAGGAACCCAGTTCTGTTTACCAGGAGCCTCCCACAAGTCTGGGCCCAGGGGAGCTGGGGTAGTGACCAGCTCCGTGTCCCTGGCTCCAGGGGAGCTGGCTCCAGGGGAGCTGGGGTAGTGACCAGCTCCGTGTCCTGGCCCCAGAGCAGCCCTTGTGGTGTAGATGTCTGACAAGGAGAGTAGTCAAAGTGGGCATACAGGGAATGCAACAAGCCCACCGTGTTCCCAGCCTTGAGCCTCCGAGGGGGAGACATGGACTTTACGCCACCTCTGCCAAGGACCCCTGGCCCGCTCACAAAACTGCTGGTGGCGACAGTTCAGAAGGCAAACGGGACCCTCAACGCCCTGCATGCGTAGCTGAGGCAGTCGGGGAGGGAGGGATGCATGGTGCTTAGTCTTGGGGGAGGCACCTCTGAAGACCAGCACCCCATGAAAATGCCCCAGAGTGAAGAGGCCATGCACTCTGTTCCTGGAGGAGCCCCAGGGTCCTGACTCTGTGAAGACCCCCTCGGAGATCCGGGGAGGGGTCAGATGCATGGCGACAACAAGGGGCTGGGCTGGCCCAGAGCAGGGACAGATGCAGGATCTGGGGTGCAGGACCCTGGGCACAGGATCCGGGGCACAGGACCCTGGGCACAGGACTTGGGATGCAGGACCTGGGATGCAGGACTTGGGATACAGGACCCGGGGTGCAGGACTTGGGATACAGGACCCGGGATGCAGGACCGGGGGTTCAGGACCTGGGGTACAGGACTTGCGGTGCAGGACTTGGGATGCAGGACTTGGGATGCAGGACTCAGGGCACGGGACCCAGGGCAGCCTCCCTTGTGAGACTTGAAACCATAAAGCCAGAGATGGCTGCAGCAACCTCCAAGGCCAGGGCCAATCAAAGCCAGATGTGGAAGAAACAGCAACCAAAAACGCTGATTATTTTGACTAGGAAAAACTCTATTTACAAAGAAATAATGAAGTGGTGGGGCGGGAGACGAGCTCAGACGGGGGTGGGGTGGGGTGGCAAATGAAGACACTGAGCAGGTTGCTCTCGTGTGTGGGTTGCTCGGGAGGAAGCTCCTCTAAGACTGGTGGTCTGCAGGTCCCCAGGGGTCACTCTCCTGTGGTATTGAGCTGGGGGGACCTTTTCCCTTTGTCCTAGGAAACCCCACATGCTTTCAGAAGGAGCAAGACTAGAAAGTGGCCGTGGAGAAACCACACGCCCTGAAGAAAGGTACACGGACCCAAGGGAAGACTGGCAAAGGGGCCGCACGCACAGGAAAATAATTCTGTACATGTGGAGTGTGTATGGGGGGGTCGTGCACATGTGTGTGAGGCCAGAGCTCTGCTTGGGTCTTTCCTCAAACAATGCCCCCCTTGTTTTCTGAGATACGGTCCCTCGTTGGCTTGAAACTCACCAACGAGGTTAGACTGTTTAGTCGGGAGCCTGTCTACCTCTTGTTGCCACCTCCGCCTTACGTTACAGATGCTAAGGACGAAACTCGGGTCTCTGCTGGCCCCTAAGCTCAGGTGCAGAGAGGGCGTGCGTGCAGGGCTGCGGTTGGGCCAACATCTAGGCACCGTGGCAGGGGAGGGTAGTAACAGGAAAGGTATCTAGCGTCCCGGGGCCCCGGCACATCGGCCCCTTGGAGCCAAGAGCTCAGTCCTCCCAGGAGGACGGACACAGAGCCACCTGGACAGCAGCATTTGGTCCCACGGGCCAAATGGTGGAAAATAACCCAGGAGTCATTGGCGGATGAACGAAAGGCAGTCAACTCGCAGGAGGGAGTGGTTCTCAGTCCTGTAGAAGGAAACCTTGCCCTTCGCCGCCCCACGACGTAGATGGACCCTCAAGGACAGGAGCCAAGCAGAGGTCCACGTAACATCACAGCAAGCGCAAGCTTGTTCCTAGAGTTTCAGCACAAGGACAGCAAGAGTAGGCAGGATGTAGGTGCCAGGGGCTGGGGAGGGCAAGGCGAGCCACATATAAGGGTTATGGAGTTGCACGGAGCAGTGAAATATCCTACGCAACTCTAGCAACAACTCCCTCCCTGTAGCAGGCATTCGGAACAGTATGTGAACATCTCAATAAAGCTTCTCAAAAGCCAGAAATGAATGTCCCAAAGACAGGTCTCTTGTGCCCAGAGTGATGGATGGAGGGAAGGGAGGGGACCATCCCGTCACGACTGGAGCGACCACACGCAGCCCCCAGGCCATGGCCTAAGACACGATACAGGGCAGTCCACTTCCCGTGATTCTGGAGTTATCTCGGAGTTCACTAGCACTCTTACTCGACTTCAGCCAGCATCATCTAGAAGCTCAGGAGGGTTGGTGTGCGGGGAGGGAGCACCAGGGTTCCCTTCGAGGTTGTATAGGTGGACTTTGAGCTTCCCAGAAGCCCTTATATGGGGGGCAGTGGTGGGAAGCAGAGGTGGACCTGCCTGGGTACCGATAACCCAAGGCCTATGGGACCCAGAGGGGCCACCATAACCCAAGGACCATGGGACCCAGAGGGGTCACTGTAACACAGGGCACACAGGAAGGGCCCAGCGGAGTCACTGAACCACCACACCGTAAGGCCCACGGGACCCGGAGTGGGGTGTACAAGCCTGGAGATCCTTCCAGGGACTGGGTATGTCTTCCCAGTTCAGTTGGGCAGTCTGGGAGCAGAAGATACTTACTGTATATGGTTCCCGGGCTGTGCTCGCATGTGCGTATGCAAGTGTGAGCATGCGTTCATGTATATGTATGCATGTGCTATGTGTGCACGTGTATGCATGGTTGTGTGTGTGCACATGTGCAAGTGCGTGTGCACATGTGTTGACTGTGGGTGTGTACATGCATGAGGACCTGCGTGGAAGCTCAAGATGCCGTTCCTAAGTTGCCGGTGATGGCCCTTCCTTCCCAGGGAAGCGTCTAGCCTGCCTCATGGCTGACTCTCGTCTTCCCAGGTCCTCACTATGGACAGACACCTCCTTGGGGCCCACGGTGTGGCGTGGAGGCAGCGGGGTCTCCTCTCCCCAGGCGAGCCGCTCTCTGGAGTTCACAGATTTAGGTTCTGGACCGCGTGTGAGGGCCAGGGAGAGGCAACCTTCATCTGTCCACCCTTATGCAGTCTTGCCGTAGGTAGCTCGGCTCTAAGCCCACGGCCTCCCCTGCACCTTGGGGTACCCGCTGTCCTGCCCAGAGAACCTCCCAGGCAGTGGAGACAGCACCAGCAGCTGAAGTCCACCCCCCTCACTTCCTCCCTGGCTGGAAGAACAGACTGCAGCCGGGGCCTGTGGGGCCCTGGGGGGCTGGGGAGAGGCTAGAAGAGGAGCTGGGGCTTGGGGTGGGGGCGGTCGTGGAAGCCAGCAGGCTGTGATGAAGGGTGACCCTGGCCCGAGAGCTGTCTGCACCCGTGTGCAGGCGTCTGTGAGGCATGGGATTCCTCCTCCCCCTCCGGAGTGAGGGTCCTCAGTGCCCCGGGGCCCCATGAATTATCTCTCTAAGGAAAATAGAGTTGACTCCATTTCTCCTGCCCCACTTCCTGACCTTCCCCATCCTCTAAATCAACACTTGAAGGGTGCTCGCTGGCCTTCAGCCTCCAGCCAGCACGTCTGGGCTCCAGGGAGGGGGGTGGGGCACCCAGGAGGGAAGAACCCGCCCCGCTCAGATCCCAGGCCAGGCGGGGATGGGCCACAGGATGCCGCCCTGCCCAAGCAGGCAGCCCCCCCCCCCCCCCGCATCCTGGCTAGATGCCACGTGGCCACACGGCGGCGGGAACCTGGTTCTTCTCCATGGCACCCCATTCTCATGACTGTTCCCCAAATCTCTAGGTGACCTCCCTCCCTAGAATTAACTAACCCTCCACACCCAGACACACTAGCGCTCACACACGGAGACCAGGCGCAATCACACACTTAGCAAGCAGAACGAAGCATGCCAACTCATGCGCACACATGTACACGCTCAAACACACACGCGCACACACGTACACACAGTTTCCAGGCGACATGGCTACATCACTTTGTCCCTTTTGAACGCTCACTGCGCTGGCCTCCCGGGATGTTCCTGGCCCCTTTCCTGCCCATGGGGCTCCCTCAGCTCTCACCTCCAGACATTCTCCTCCCTGCCATCTCCATCTCTCTCTAGGGTCTTTCGGGAGAGACCTCCACCTGGAGTCTTTGCCCTGCTGCTGCCCGGACAGGCCACATGGCAAACCACGAGTACATCTGCGGCTCCCTTCAGTGTATCCGCCCTTCGCTCTGTAGGGACGGGAGGACCTTCTCTCCCCTGGAAGCTGGGCAGGCTCACTGATACGCCACGTCACCTCGCTCGCTCGTGCTGTCGCTCTCGCGTCTGGAGAATGAGGCTGGGCTTCACCCTCGTGCCCACCCAGCACAAAGCAGGTGTGAGCCGGGGGTCGTATGGCTCGTCCACACCGTGGACCCTGATGGGGAACAGCCCCGAACAAGAGGGTCCTGGGGGCCTGCGTGCTTCCTCGACCAAGTGCTGAAGCTATAAAAGGCTGACAGCCTCACGAGCCCACGGGCCCTGGGACGTGCTGAGGGCTTTAGCAATCTGACAGAGCCATGATCTACAAAAGGGATCAGAAGTGCAGGGCTGGGGCGGCCTGGGTTCTGGCTGGACCCCAACTCCTTTCCAGAAACAAAGGCTGTGGGGGATGGAAACCTAAGTTCACCTGTTCACCAGGAAAGAACCAACACCAAACCAAGAGTTGTCTGCCCATGGGCAGCCTGCCTAGCTGGGGGACAAGGCTAACGGCCAGCCTGCTTCAAGGGCAACCAACAAAGGACACTGCGCAGCCAGGCTGGGGCTCTGGCTCTGCCCACTGCAGCCTCAGGGCTGACTGGCCGTGGGACAGCCGGGGCAGGGGTCTGCGAGGCCCAGGAAACTGCAGCTGTGTCTGGACCGTGCCCTCCTCACACCCTGCAGCCTGCAGGCCAGCATCTGCTGCCCCCGACGTCCCTCCACATCCTGCCTACTCATCACCCTCCTCTGCTTTTTCCTGCTAGCTGTGCCACACCAGAAACCTGTCTGGGCAGGGGTTTCCCTCCCAGGTCCCCTCCACGACTTGTGACCTGGGGCTGAGAAGCGGGGAGCAGCTCCGCTCCACATAAGCACAGGTACTCACGCTGTCTCTGCCACTTCCACCTGCCCCGACGCCTAGAGAAACACGGGCTGCCCATGCCCTGTGGAGTACCCCTGCCCCTGTTGCCGCAGCCCACTCGCCAGAGACCCAAGGACAGCAGGAAGCAAAGCTTTCTTCACACGGGGTTTTTATTTGTCTGTGGCCCTACCCCGCCCCATCACAGGCCGAACCAGGAGGGGACGCCGCCGCGCCGGGGGTCACTGCCGGCCTCTGCTGCTGTCCCTCGTGGGGCAGCCCCTCCTGGGAAGGGTCCGCTGGACTCGGTTCCTTCTCAGGAAACAGATCCGGGAAGGAGAAGGTCTGCCCATGGGCCTGGGGAGGGAAGCACAGACCAGACTCAGGGTTGCGAGCTGCGCCTTCTGCCCCTCCTTCCCACCCGCTCCCTGTGTGGTTCGGGCTGGCGACTCAGGATGGAGCCTGGGGCAGGAGATGAGTTGTGGTGTCTCTGAGCAGGGTCCTTCAGGGCTGGGCCCCCCACCTTTACTGAGTGGTGGGCGGCCATCGTGGAGACAATGCCGCCTTTCACAGCCCTATCTCCTCACTGTGGGTCTGCACCCGTCCCAAGCTCATTAAAAGCAGCCCAGCAAAGGCCCATTCACCAGGCTGCGGCCGGTGGAACTGGGGCGGGGGGGAGGGGGGGCTAGGCGCAGAAAAACAGGACACAAATGACGTGTGGTGCTAAAACTTTTCCATCCAAAATATCTAAAGGCCTTCAGCCACATTAAAGGCTGCCCTCCTCCCGCTCCAAACTTGGCAAATAAAACGCATACAACGTACACAGAAACCTACACATGCAGCAGTCTATAAATCAAGACCGGCTTTGCAAATTAACTGCTTTTACGTCTTTCACTAAAGTTCAGCGTGTCAGCATGACAGCGCCCCAGCCCAGGCCCCAAGCACACGGGCCAGCAGCAGCCAGGGCCTTGGGAGGGGGGCAGGGAGGGGGACAGGGGGGACGTCAGCTCACAAGCCCCAAGTAATGCCCACTGGCTGCCTGTGCGAAGCCCCCACACCAAGGACCGAGCCCTCCTGCCCGCACACAGGTGGACATCCACAGAGGATGTCAAACCTGGGCTGCCCTGGACAGGGTGTGCACGCAGCCTTGAAGGCTACTGCTAGGGGCCGGGCTCAGCGGGTAGAAGAACACGTGCTTGGCACACATAAGCCCTGGGTTCTGTCCCCAACACCAACCGAACCAGGTCCCAACACGCTGGAAGTGGAGAGTGGAGGATCAGAAATTCAAGGTCAGCCTCGACTACGTAAGGGATCTGGGCTAGTCTGGAACACACAGGCTTGACATGGAAGAAAGAGAAGGTGGCACTTTCCAAGCAGTGAGACCACCACAGCAGGTGATGGGTGCAGGAGCCCATGAGGCGTCTGCTGGGGTCTGAGACGAACGTGACCCTCTCAGGTACAGACACAAACACAGGGCTTGAAGGAGCACAGGCAGACAGACCACAGGGATCCGCCACCCTGGGTGCTTCCCCCCCCACAGTCACCTCACACTTTAAAATGCAACTGCACCATCCTCTAAGGACAGAGGGGAGGGGCGGAAAGGAAAGGAGAAAGGTCAGGAAGAACAGCAAGGGCCCGTCCCGGCTCCAGAGATCCTGGGGCCTCATTGTTGGGCTGGACCACGCTTGCCCGCAGCGTTTGTTCTGGAGCCGGGGCTCAGGGTCTGTGTGGCCACTCAGTCAAACGTGGCTCTGTGTAAACATGGTCAGGGCTCTTTGTTGCGGGGTGGCTTAGGGCTTGTTACAGCTCACTCCCAACCCCCAAACTCGCCTCAAGAGATGTTTACCAGGTTGTCAGAAGAAAAATGTGGAGGCCCACCCCATAGGACCCGCCTTTGCCTCCCACAGCCTCCAGCTTGCAGGGTCTCCTGGCTGGCCTTCCTGGGTCGGTCTCACAATGCACTGTGACCAGTAGTCGCCCCCTCCCCCAAAGGGCACTCGAGAGGACAAAGACAGTCTTTGCACATACAGCCAGGAAGCCCCAAGGCGCTAGCCAGTCTCCAGGCAGGGCAGACCTGCTGGAGCTGAGGAGGGGGTTACAAAATTTAATTCTGTCTGGGGTGGGGGGAGGACGTGATGCTCTTCCCTCCACCAGGATTTCACAGAGCGAGACAGACGTGCCAGGTGGCAGCTGCAGACGCCAGGCACAAACGCTGCAGAGTTCAGCCTTCATGAGGTGGGGCTCAGGAGGGAAAATGGAGGGGCTCAGATGACTGAGGCCACTGGTAACCGTAGCCTCCCTGACGTGGCTGGTCACCCCACAGACAACGATGGAGACACGAGTGTGGGTTCTACGCCCCTGTTTCTACAGGGTCTTGCCGACCCACTCGCCCACCTGCATGGCCCGAGTTTATGTGCAACAAACACTAGGTCCAACGACCAGAGCCCAGGCAGAGCCACGATCCCTGTCAGGGTCTTTGTCAGATGGGCTGGGCGGGAGGAGCCCTTCTCAATAGCACCACTGCCATCTAGCGGCTGCCCCGGCTGCCCAGCTCCCCATTGTTTACACAGAAACTGGAGAAATTGGAGGAAGCCCCCCTGCAGGTTTCAAGCAGTGGGGGGCTAGTTAATGGACAAGGCTGGGCGGAGCCTTCCCTGTAAAGTTCCCCAGAGGCCACACAGTCCAAGGCCAGAGGTCAGAGGGGACCCTGCCTGGAAACTAAGGGGCCCCCTGGAAGTCTGGTGGCTGGGAAGTCAGGGGGGAGGAAGGGGAGCAAGCTTGGGTCTCTCCCCTCCTCCCCAGACTTGAGTCTCAGTGAAAGCTGAGGCCAGGGGCTTCTCTCTGTGGCCCAAGGTTAGCAGAGCACAGCAGCCCACTTGTGGCATTGCCATTAGACTGGACTGATGAAGTCAGACCCCAGGCTCCCCCCCCTGCACTGAGGCTGTGACCCCCGGGACACTCTGCTCAGCTTTGCAAGGTCAGGACCTCCCAAAACTTTGGCCTTTAGCGCGCACACCTGGGCTTGCCATGGTCAAACACAGTGGGGTGGGTGGGCCTTGAACGGGAAACAGCGGAGTCAGGAGAATTTCTCAAACGACCCCCCCACCCCAGGCACCGCCCCAACTGACCCACAGATCCTCGACCTCCCTCAGCAGAGATGTTTTCGCAGAGTTGCACCAGGACTCTGGACCACTCCCTGCCCAGGTCTCGAGGTCTCAGCCCCGAGGTGGTGGAACAAGGCACACAAACAGCCCGGGGCTGCTGCACGCACTCACCAACTGCACGTAGGCCACTTTGTAGTCGGGTTTCTTGATCCTCACGTTTCTGTGGTCCCTCTTCCTGTTGGAGCCTTGGGGAGGTGGCAGGGAGGCACACTCAGCTCCCAGCCGCTGACCAGAGGGAGATCAGCCCACCCACCCATATCACCTGGGGGTGGGCGTCAGCAGGCAGGCTGAGCACCAGGGGGTCCCTCAGATCTCCCAGCCATAGCCAGTAAGACCAGCCTCCATCGGCCTCCGTGTTTAAGTGAAAATAACACTTGGAAACAGAAATAAAAGTTCTGAAAAAGATTTACAAAGATTCAAGCCGATCTCTCGGCCCTGGTGAAAGGCACGAGTCCAGGAGAGGAAATTCTTAGAGGGCAGGAGAGCCGATGGTCAGGCTGCGTGCGGGTTCTGCCATGAAGGCCAGGCAGAGGGCTCGCTGGGCACTTCATGGGCCAGAGGGCCAAGGACATGGTTCCAGGCAGCAGACTGCAGAAGGACCTACAGCTCCGAGGAGCTACACAGAAGGGGACCGAGGACTGTCGTGGGGCCCCACGTGACCCTCACGAGCTGCCCAAGCCTCTTGTGCTTGGTTTCCTCCCATGCTGGCCCAGGGACACCGTGGCTTGGTGCCACACAGCCTGGAGGCGATGCCCAGCACGGGCGCTTACCATGCTGCACCCGTGTGCGTACTGCAGCCACGGGAACGTTGTAAATGCGCTCAAGGTAATTCCTGAGGTCCACCCTGGTCATCCTGAGTGAAGCAGAGAGAGAAGCGAGTGTAAGCGACACTCAGTAAAAGGTCACAGAGACAGACAGACACCGGCCAGGAGGTGGGGGCGGGGTTCAGGAGCCCACCTGGGCCCAGCGCTCTCTCTTTCCAGACATGAGCTATGTGGGCAGGGCACATATAGGTCTGTCATCTGGTGGCTCCATCTCTCTCCTTACTAGGCCCTGCTAGGACCAGCTGAATTCACTCAGGGGGCAGGTGGGGGGCACAGGACACCGTGTGTCCTCTGTCTGCCCTGACCTGGGGCACACGGGCTGGGGAGAAGGATCTGGGACTTTAGTGGGTCACGTCCACCTTCCCCTGGGAAAGCAGAAGCTTGGGTCTCAGCTCTGTCTGTCTTGTCTAGAAGACAAGTACAGAACCAAACCCAGATTCTAGGAAAACCTGCTCCCCACCCGGTGCCCCAGCCTGAGCTCAGGGTGGGAACTGTATGTCTTCTCAGAAAGAGGCTGTACATCCTGGTGTTCAGCCAGCAAAGTGAGGCCAGCAGCTCAGGAGAATGTTCTGGAAGCTGCGAATCTCAGCAAGCTCCCAGCCCAGCCTCAGGGGATGCTTTTCCTGGGAAGGGGGAGAGGCAAGGATTCAACAAATCTCTGGCTTTCAGTTAAGCTTTCCCCAGGTGAAAGAAGGGCCAGGAAGTTAGCCAAGAACCCTAGTTCCTTCCCTCTCCCCTGGCTCCCCCCCCTCCCTGCAAACACCAGGCCCCTTCTCCATCTCCTGAGCCAGCAGAGCCACCCCATCTTCCCACGTAGGAAGAGCTTGTTCCTGGAGAGCTGAGCTAGGAAACACTCAGGACCCCCATCCCTACAGACGCTCCCCCATCCCCACAGACGCTCCCCCATCTCAAATTCCTTTGGGGTGTACTTACTCCATGGGGATCCGGAACTGCACGGTATCCTCAGGCTGGGCTGTGCCAGGCCGCACCAGCTGGATGAAGAAGTTGGTTCGGAACACGCGGAGCTGGGGTCCGCCCAGTTGGTACAGGGGGTACCTGCTCAGAAGAGATGAGGGTCTATCACACACACTCGATGCTGCTGGCCTGTGGCCGTTCCCACTTCATGGTCTGACATGTGTGGGTGGCCCTGTTCCTAGTGGCACCTCAGTTCTGCAGAAAAGGGCCACAGGCGCCACAGAGACAGGAGCTAATGATTAGAGTGTGGCCTGGTGGCAAAGCACTGAGTTCTAATCCTGGTAAAGTGGGTGTTGCCCCATCAATGGGCTGATGGATTCAACCTGAAGGTGCCAACCCCTTTCAGGAGAGCAGACTGAAGACACATCAACTCTTACTTCTGATTCCACAGCCGGGGGGAGTAGGTCCTAAGGTCTCCCCATATACGGGGGACAGGCCGACAAGCTGGGGCTAAGACTACACTCTCAACACACGACTCAAATCCAGCCCACCTGGATCCCCAAGTGACCCACACAGGCAGAAAGAGCCGAAGGGTAGAGTGGCCACTGCCTCCCACCCCCAGGCCTGCAGACAACCAAGCAGAATCTGCTGGGTCTTGTGTGCCATCGGGTGGACATGCTGCCGGGTAGTCCCTGGTGCCCGGTGGACAGTGGGCACAGAGGACCTCCCACAGCTCAGTGGCCAACTTGAGGTACCGCACGGGCTAGATCTGGGGGCACAGCCTCAAGTTTGAGGGCGTTTCCATGAGTTCCCCTGCTGAGTCCTTTGAGGCTGGGGAGGAAGGGCAAAATGCTTGTCCACAGCGCCCGCGCTGCACGTGGTGATCGGTCCACGCACTGCGGCCCGGGCACAGCAGCAGCGGACCCTGGTGAGGGCTCGGCCGGCGACACGCACGAGCGGCACGAGGGGACAGAGAAGGGCGGCGCTGGCAGCCCACAGCGCCCCAACCGCTGTAACCAAGGGTTCCTAGCCAGTGTGGGGGGGGCCGGGGGGCGAGGGGGGCCAAGGGGGCCGAGGGGATCCCGCCTCTCTGAAGCCAGTGTGCGTGTGCGTGCGTGGGGGGGGGGTCGGCTGCCTCGGAAGCCCTGGATCCCAGGCTCTGCATTAAGTCGCAAGGGTGGTCTCCCCCCGGCTCTGTGTGCTCCACGTGGACGCCCCCCCATTACTGCGGCCCGACCCGGGGCCGCCCAACGCCGACCACGTGACCCGCGCACGCGCTTCCTGCTCGGTCCGCGTGGCGGGAGGGCAGGTCCGCGCCGGCCACGTGGAGCCTGCGGGAGCCGCCGCGCCCCGCGGCCCCCGCCCCACGCCCGCTCGCGGGGACCCCACGGGCCCGCCTGCCCGCGCGCCGCCAACGCCGCGCCCCGCGCCGGCCCGCACCCCGCGGGGCGCGGCGGCGCCGCTACTCACAGCACATTCCGCGCCATGGCGGCCGCGCCCCGCTGGCGGGAAGGAGCGGCGCCCTCCCCGCACGCCGCCCGCGCTGGCACAGCGCCCCCTCGCTTCCGGAGGCCGCGCCGCCCCCGCCCGCGCGTGGCCCGCGCCGCGCACCCCGGGCCGAGCGGCGCCCACGGCGTCCTCACCCTCACCGTGCACCGCACGCGGCCCCGTAGCAGCGCCCCTCCCCTCCCGCTGTATCCACCAGCCCCGCGCCCCAAGAAGTCATTACACGCCACGCCTTCGCGTTACTGGAGGGGCACCCACAGTGCACCCCTGTCCCACCCAGCCCTCAGCGGCACGTATTGCCCAGCACCATGCACCTTGCTTTGGGTACCTCCTTATCCTCAGAGGGCCCAGCTCTCCTTCGCCTCCCCTGTGGCCTACAGACACCCATCCATGCCATAAAGCCCAAGACAGTCTATCCAGATCCCACCGTGAGACTACTGTTCACTTTCTCTTCCTCTGTGTGCTGCTACCTGGTTCCTCCCTCAGAGCCCGCGGAGGGTCAGCATTCCACTACCACCACACAGACCCTTGGCCCTTGCCCACCTCTAACGACTCGGTCTCAGCCTGACCGGCAGTCCCCAGGCCGGGAAAGTAGAGAAGACGGGTGGGCTTGGAGCCCTCGTTCCAGGACTAGGCCAGAGAGTGTGGGAGCATGGAGTGGGGATCAGGCTGCAAGGCTGGGCAGCAAGAGGGGTCACATAGAACAGTAGGCAGAGGGGCTTCAGAACCTGAGCTGTGTAGGACCCCCTGCTGCCGGACAAAGGCCTGTCCAGCCCCAGTCTCCTGGACCCTGGCATTGAGGCCATCGGCAGCTCCACCCTCCACGTGGATCTCAGCGCAGGGAAGGGGCCACGGTGTCCAACGCGGGCCTGGAGTGGGTTCTTCCTTTAGGCCAGATTCTCAGGCCCACTCTGTTCCCTTCCTCTCAGAGCTGCCCCGCCTGCTGCCCGGAGCTCTATATTGTCCCCTACCAGGAGACCCCTGGAAGAGGGGGAAAGCCACTGCTCTCCCCAGCCCTTTCTGTCCACCTTCTAGCCCGGCCCAGTTCTTACTAGACCCCCCTTCCTCAGTTTCTGCAGCTGACTTTGTGTAACTCACTGCCCGGGATGTCCACACGCGAGTGTGCAACTCTCCTGCCCGTGGCCCCTCTCCCCACGGCTTCTCTGTGTGGCTTCTTGCCATTCCTCCGCCTAGCTGCGCGTGGGCTGCCCGCCTCCTGCACAGACCCACGGCACTTTAGACATCCTTTCTAGATCTAGATCCGGGGCAAGCTGCTGGGGTCCCAGGGACCTCTGGGCCTGGTTTGGCTGGGTAGGCGAGGGGAACCAGGGGGCATCGAGAGAGCCTCGCGGCTCTATTTACTGATGAAAATGGCCATTCTGTTCATCCGGAGTAGACCCTGGGGCAGCTATGACAGTGACTTTTGCCCCTGACCAGGCCCGTGTGTTGGATACGGTGGCCCCTTCTCTGTGGTGAGACCCACGTGGAGGGTGGAGCTGCAGATGGCCACAATGCCAGGGTCCGGGAGGCTCAGGCTGGACAGGCCTTTGCCCAGGAGCAGAGGGTCTTGCACGGCTCAGGTTCTGAAGCCCCTCTCCATGCCTTTCTATGTCAGACTCCCAGGCCCCCTCGCCTCTCCTTCTCTTGATGCTCAGCCCTGTTGCCCCATACTCCAAACTCCACACCCTTCCATAGGACACTGGCCAGGAGAAGCAGCTACACAGAGTGGATTCGGCTGAGCCATGTCTAACCTATTGGTTGACAGGCTAAGAGATACAGCCAGAAGTTGGATTCCAAGCTGGGCCTGCCAGCTGGGGATATGTTGGTGCATGGAGCCGAGGTCCAGCTGCGATGGTCAGTCGATGGCTTAGACACCCCCTCTGTACTCCTCAGAATCCCTGGCTGCTTCTCTCCTAGGCACAAACTCCAATCTTTGCTCCCCTTTCCCTGGGCCAGATAAAACAGTTTAATCTGAGGTGAATTCCACAGCTAACCATTCCTTTCTTGTTTTAAAAATAGGCTTTTTATTTTTTTAAAAAAGTGGGCATGGTGGTATAAACCTGTTTGTTATCCTGTTCTTCGGAGGCTGAGGCAGGAGAATTGCCATGAGTTCAAGGACAGCCTAGGCTGCTAGCGCGCTCTCAGCCACTAAGGCACAGTGTAGACATGTTATCTTAGGTCAAGCCAGAGTCGTCATTAGTGACTCAGGGGCAAGCCTCCCTGCCCAAAGTCCTACTTGTCCATCATCTGGGCCCTTCATCTCCCGGGAGGTCTCGGGGCCTTCTGATCTCCTTATCCAAGTCCTGCCTTTGGGTTCTCCGCCTGCATTCTTTCCAGAAGGACCTCATCAATCAATAACTGTCCTCTAAGCTCCCTTCCTATCTTTCCATAGGCCTGCAGCAAGGCTGAATCACGTTCCATGCTGTGGGTGTGCCTTGATTTACCTGCTGAAGGATCTCGGTTTTTGATGTTGTTTGCTTATTTATGATATGAAATGAACTATTATTATGATGTGCATACGTGAGTGTGTGTGTGTGTGTGTGTTTATGGACATGCCACAGCACGCATGTGGAGGTCAGAGCACATCTTGGTAGAGCTGATTCTCTCCTTTCACTTTTATGTGGGTTCTGGGAATCAGGCTCAGATCATCAGCCTTGACCCCCTGAGGCATCTTGCCAGCCCCTGTTCGTTTGCTGACACAGTCTCACTATCCAGTCCAGACCAGCCTAGAACTCCCTACAGTCTCCTACCTCTGAATCCTGAGGCTGGTTTACAGGTGGGAGCCACCACACCTGACTCAAAAGACCTTTTTGCTCTCTCCACTCTCTGGCACACTGAGCAGAAAAGGGCCCCTCTCCTCCCTTTAAGGGTCTCCAGTCCTGTAACGAAAGACCGGAGAGGTATTTACTTGGTCACAGTCAGACTTGGCCTGGAACCTTCTGATGCCTTCAGAACTCAGGACTCAAGGTCCAGGGAAACATCGGTCTTATGCCTGTGTTTAGCACAGTGTGGCTGAATTTTAGGACCAAGGCTCTGAGCTCATGGGCAGGGGCTGGGGGTCGGGCAGACCACACTGCTGGGATTCTTCATGGTCCAAGAAGTGGCAGGTCTTCCTTCATGGTAAAGAATGGGACCTTTCTCCTGCGACGCCTGGAGCTCGGGACCTGTGTCCCATATGACATCCTGCCCAAAAAGGTCAAGGCTGAAGGGGAATCTCAGGGCTCGAGGCTGGCCTTGGGGTGGGAAAGCTGGCCTCTGGCCTGCCTTGGGGAGAGAGCAAAGGGGAGGAGGAAGAGACTGTCCCCAAGGTCCTTCCTGGTGCACAGGGCAGATATCTACCAATCTGCAGGAATGGGTGTCCATTCCACTCACCCAACTCTACACCCATCCATCCGTCATCTGTCCACCCACCCATCCATCCATCCGGCTCTCATAGTTCCCTTCTGTTGGAAAGTTGTGGACGAATGTCAGATGACAAGCAATGCAACTACAGAACAGCCATGGGAGAGGTGCCTCCTCTTCTCTCTCTGTCTCTCTCTCTCTGTCTCTGTCTCTCTCTCTTTCTCTCTGTCTATTCCTCCTCCCTCCTTCTCTCCCTGCCTCCCTCCCTCCGTCCTTTCCTCCCTTCCTCCCTTCCTTCCTTCCTTTCCTCTCAGTGGCGGCTCTAACACAGGGCCTCCCAAATGCTAGGCATAAACACTCTGCCGCTGCTCCACGCTGCTGGCCTATTTGTGTTTCTGATTCTGTGACTTACACACGCTTCGCTCACTTCTCTGTGGGCTGAATTGTTTCCCCACATAAAAGTTGTTTTTTGGCATTAAGACCCCTTGTCCCAGCAGCTTAGAGGCAATTGTACCTGGACATGGATTTTTTAAGAGGTGATTTAAAGTAGAAGGAGACCTGGCAAGATGGCATTTGCTGCGTGTGCCTGAGGACTGGTTGATCCCTGCATAGGCAGAAAGGTGGAAGGAGAGAACTGACTCCGCCAAGTTGTCCTCTGACCACCATGCCTGCTGGGCGTGCCCCGCCCTGCCTCCTACATGTACATACAATAGTAAGTTTAGATTTTTTTTTTAAAAGAAGTTGTTATACCCGTAGGTCAGAGGAGCACTCAGTACTGAGTCTAGAAGCTTCCTTTTGCAGTGGAAGGTATTTGTTACAGAAAATCACAATAAATGACCATGAGCTGCTTGGCCCTGAACAGGTCATCGAAGTCACCCCCCCAAGGCTCAGGGAACATCAAGGCAGAGGGGGCAGTGAGACCATGAGAGCCTGAAGGGTGGCAAGGGGGATGTAGCCGGATATCATCCTTTGGCCATGACAGGCTGCTACCCCCACAAACTCTCCACAGCTATGTGCACTTGCACAAGACCTGCATGGGATTTGTCTTATCAATGTTTCACCATGGAAGGGAGAAAATATCTCAAGAGATACCACATCTCCCAGAGAGACTGTTGAGGGTTAACGCTGATGGGGGGGAGGTGCTTCCTCAACATTATACTCACTGATAGATGATTCATGCTCCTGCAAAGGCTCAGACACATGCCATCAAAGACAATCCAGATGAAACTCAGTGGGCCACACATGCAAAAAGACATGAAAGTAGAAGGGAGGTGGGGGGGGGGAGAAGGATTGTGATAGGAAAAGAGGGGGATGTATAAAGCTCTAAAAGAATAACAATTAAAATAATAAAAACAGCCCCTCTATTGTTTTTCCTACTCTAGCTGATTGGAATGCTTGTGGAAACGGAGTTTTAGTACGGACATGTGTGGAAGACAATCATGTGAGGAGGGAAAAGACAGATCCGCACGCCAAGGAGGAGCCCCTTGGGAAGACCCCAGACCTGAGACTCGGCGCTCTCAGACCTCCAGCCTCCAGCGGCGGAATGGTGGGGAGCTGTCGTTGAAGGTGGCTCGCTCTGATGCCATTTGCCTTTTGAGATTAAGGTAGCCTTTGTGAAGAATACAGACAGGCCTGTCTTTGCAAGCCTTAGTACAGTTAGCTAAGTGATGTCGCCATCCAGGGGAAGTGGCCTTGGGGTCCTTCTTAGGGATGTTCTGGGAGGGAGCTACCATGGTGGTCTCCTGGTGAGAACAAAGTTGAGATCTGTCCCCATGGCTGATTCCCCCTCTTCTCCCTCCTCCTTCTCCTCCTCCTCCTCCTCGTCTTCCTCCTCCTTGAGACAGACAGGGTCTAACTGTACAAACCAGGCAGGCCTTGATCTACCAGCACCGCCCTTGCCTTGGTTCCCGAGTGCTGGGATTGTAGGTGTGAGCTATCAATCATCACACCGAAACTTCTTAGCCCAGCCAGCTTTGTAGCGCTCAGTGCTACCCAGTGCCATCTTGCACTCTCTAGCACCACGAGGGCCCACCCAGCCTCAGTGCGTACCACCCGGTCTCCATACACACCACCCAACACACTTCTGTGTCAGCCAGGATCCTTGAGGAGGACCGGCATCTTTGCACGTACCCCCTTATCTCCTGCTGGGGGAATGTGTGCTGAAATCTTGGCCCCTTGTTTTCTGGGGCGCCTGCTTTCTGTGCACTGACTTCCAAGAGTCCTTGGGGATGCTGAATCAGATGCTGGCTGGATCTCACGTCCTGCAGAGATTTTTCTCCCCCTCCCCAGCCTGTCAGCTCGGTGTCAATATGGTCATCATTCAAAAAATCAAAAGCTTTTTTTTTGGTTGATGAATTCCAGCTTGCCAGAGATTGTGCTGCTCGTACTAGATTCCACCTAATAAATCTTTGCCTGATTCCAAATCGCAAAGCTTTTCCCTCATGTTTTGTATTCCTAGGACTTCTTTCCAATTTAAAAAAAAAGTTAATTTATTATTGTGTGCATGTGTGTGCGTGCCGGTGCTGTGGCCCACATGTGGAGATCACAGGACAGCTTTGTGGAGTCAGTTCTCTTCTTCCACCTGTATGTGGGCTCCGCTGATTGGACGCCAGCCACCACTCGCTGGGCCGTCCTGACTGCCTTGTGCTCCTTTGTGGGTAGATTTTTATATGCGGTGTGCGGTATGAACGTGAGTTTTTATTTTATTTTGTTTTATTTTTGCATCTGGCTGTCACTGTCTCCCAGCCCGAGTTCTTAGGAGAGCACACAGCCGCCTTCGCACCTAGGTCAGAAGTCCCTGCCTACGTGTGTGCTGTCGGACAGTCTTTCTTCTTTGATCTTCAGCTTGACACACATCCCACCCGCCCTGTGTCCCTGCAGACCTATACCGGTTCTCGGAATGTGACTTTGATTTACTGTTTCGATTGCCGCGAACCGGTTGCTATATTCTGTCCACAGAAATAACAAGCGCAGCGGCTCTCCAAACACGACGCGTTTTACTGGGGTTGGCAGAACCTTGTCACGCAAGGCCGATGGCCTTGGAAAGTATGTGTGCATTCAAAGACATTGGGCAACGGGAAGTTTTGAAGGGAAAAAGGGAGAAATTTACGTAAGCTGCCCGGGTACAAAGTTCACGGGTCACCCTGGCTGAGCCGGAGGCCACGTTGGCGCCAGGTCTCTTGTGGGGGCCCCTCCTGGCTGTGTGTCCTGCCCAGAGCATCTCTCGGGCATTGCATCTGTCCTGAGGAATGTTAGAGATAAACTTTACTGAAGAAATCTGTGCATACGTGCGTAGCTGGCGGAGGGGGTGGAAGGAGAAGGAGCCCCTGCTGGGAGGCCGGACCGTGCTTGAGAAAGTCCTTATCTCCGGCAGATGGCCGGGGCTCTTTATTGCTTCCCGGCCCTGTGTTGTTTGGGCCTGACGAGAACGACTTACCTCAGCCTCGGCGGGTCTCACAGTCCATGTAATTTTTTACAGTGGATCCGTTCGTTTGTCCAAATTCAGGGAGAGTCCTGCACGTGGCCTTGTGCATCTCAGCATGACCCCCGGTCTTGCGGCTTTGGCCGTATCACAACGTGGGGAAGGAGGGGGTCCCGCACTTGTCAGCCCTGTCTCCAGATACGTGGTATGTTCATACCACCAGGAAGTGGCATCTTGAAAATGTTCTTGCCAGATCTTTCTGTGAAATAAGCTTGACCTGTGTTTCCATCCAACCGCTTGCAAGCTTGCTAAACCCACGCTTACATTTTCCCTAGATTTTATCAGATAAGATGATCGTATGATCTATAAACAAAGTATTTCTCCACTCTCCCTCCTTATCTGCTGAGCTGTCCTTGTCAGATTGCCCAGGCCAGTGAGGGGACCCCCTCCCAACTGGGGAAACGCACAGGGGCGCAGCAGGGCCTGGGGGCTGCCACCATCCTAGGCTCTCTTGAGCATCTTACAGGAGGCTGGGGTGGTTCGCGGCCCCTCCACTTGCTTAAAGCCTGTGTTTTTCCTAAGCCAGGAAAGTTGTGGAGGGGGTGTCAGTGGGGGGAAGGAGGGTCTGCTTGTGAGAACGAAGAGGTCCAGGCAGGACGATCGGGAGTTCGGGCCTGCCTGACCACAGGAGACCTTGTCTCATACAACACAATGACCAACAGAATGAGGTCAGCCTGTGCTTTTCTCTCATCCCAATGCTCATGTTGATCGATTTTGAAGTGTTTTAATGATTGTGCATTTCTGAGATAAACCACAGGTGATCATCATGCATTCACTTTTAAAGTTTCTTTATTACATTTATTTGGTGTGGTGTGTGTGTGTGTGTGTGTGTGTGTGTGTGTGTGTGTGTGTGTGTGGTGCATGCCCTCACATGCCTGTTCCATGATGCATGTAGACAGGTCAGAAGACAACTTTCAGGAGCCAATTCTCTCATTCTACCATGTGGGTCCTGGGGGGTCCAATTAAGTGGTCAGCCTTGGTGCCAAACACCTTTACCCACTGAGCTGTTGAACTGGCCCGGGTTATCTTTTTTTTTTTCCATTATTTAAAAGTGTGTGTTTGTCGTGCATATGCACATAGGCACATGTGTCACCAAAGAATGGGGGATCATCTTTAATTGAGCTCTCATCTTAATTTTTTGAGGATTAAAGCAGAGTTTATTAGAGGAGAGAACATGGATTCCGAGAGGGGCAGGAGAGTGGCTGGTGGCTGCTCCAAAATGTCCAGACCTTGCGTCCCAGGATTGAAGCGGGAGAGAGTGGGAGAGGATTAGAAAGAAAGAGCTCACAGGCTCCAGACATGGAATCCCGAGAGGGGCAAGAGAGCCAACGACTAGCAGACCTGGAGTCCGTGAGGGGCCAGTGGGAGAAAGCTGGAAAAGACCTCCTGGATTCCAGAGAGTGGAACGCCCCCCCTCCAGAGCACTTTAGGAGGAATCTGGGGTTCAGAAACTCCAGTCCGGGTGCCTGTGGGGCAAACCCTTTAGTCTCCATCTCGCTAGCCACAAAGAGTTCTTGTTCCAGAGCTGCCTTCTCCCGGCTGGTAGCTAGTTCTGACTTTCTTTTTCTTACAACGCCATTGGTTTGGTGTCAGGGTAATTCTGAGCCTCCCCCGTCTTTGTGCTTCTCAGAAGGGCGCTCACTGAGGGTTACTGTCAATTCCGAGGCCCAAGCCTAGCAGCCTGGGGGTTCGGCCTGCAGGCTCCAGATGCCTTTTACTGCATAGGACCCCAGGATCTGCCTTCCTGATGCTCGGGTAGTTGGAATTTTTTTGAGAAACATGTCAGATTTATTACCATGAAGCTGTTCAAAGTACTTCCTTAGGCTTCAATGGTGCTGACTCCGCAGCACTCAACACTTTCTCCCCCTTCCCCTTCCTCCCCCTCCCTCCTCTTCTTTCTTTTTTTCCCTCTCTCTTTCATTCACCCTCCCTTTCTCCCTTCTATCTTTTTATTGCATTGGCCAGCGATTGTCCTCTTGCTGATTTCCTCTGAGACTCTTGCTCCTTTCGCCCCGACTCAGCTTCGACTTGTCTATCTGTGTTCCTCGGGGACAGCGGAGTTCTCTGAGTTACACAGACCCTTTCTCACCCCAGTCCTGGGCTTTAGTGACATGAATTTCCCGCACTGAATACACGCCTGCGGGGTCTCCTTCAGGGCCCAGAGCTGGGTGTTCGTCTTGGTTCTGTGGAGCGTGTCCCCCGGTTTCCTGTTTGGTTTTCTCGTGTGCTGTCGACTTTCTGAGCACTTTGGCAGTGTCCCAAGGATCTTTCTGTCCTTGATTTGTAAGCTAATTCCGTTACAGTCAAAGCACATGCTTCTCAGGCCCGGCCGGACCCCTCAGCCCCACTGCCGTGAAGGGCCGAGCTTGGCCTGTGTTGGGGGGAGTCCCTATCCACTTGGAAGAGCTTGTCTCCGAGGGGGCGCTTGGGTTAGTGTCCATTAGGCCCCGCAGTGCTTTCAGGTCTACCCTGAGCATGCAGCCTGGAGGGTCCCGCAATGCCGGATGCCACTGTGTTGGGTTCTTGCTCCCTCTCTCATGGTCTCGTGTGCTGTTGCTGTTGCGTTCTCTCTCTCTCTCTCTCTCTCTCTCTCTCTCTCTCTCTGAAATAAGATCTCACTATATAACCCAGGCTGGCTGGCCTTAAAGTCCCAACCATCCCGCTTCAGTCTCTAATGGCCCGAGGTCCCCCACCCCCGCACCTGGCGCTTTGTGGCTTTTCCCTTCCTTCCTTCAGATCCTTCGGCTCCTGCCACATGGATTTTCATGCACTTTATTACTCCTTTCAACAGAATTGGTTTTTATTTGGGGGGGGGGGTCAGGTCTTGCTTTCTTTTCCTTTGCAGCCATCAAACCACTGCCGCTACTGGCCACCTCCTCTTCCTCCTGTCTTCTGCTTTCCTCGTCTTCTTCCTTCTTCTTTCTCTTCCTCCTCCTTCCCCTTCTTGATACAAGGCCTCATGTAGCCCAGGCCCACTTGAGCTACTTATGCAGCTGAGGATGGCCTTGAACTTCTGACCCTCCTACCTCTAACCCCCAAGAGCTGAGATTGCTGGCATGTGCCAAGATGTCTGGTCTTCAATGTGTTGGGGCAGCAACCTGGGCTTTGTGCGGGCTAGGCAAACATGACAGCTACTGACTGAGTCACATACCCAGCCAGATGAGTCGGCTTCTTTATTGAGGTCTTGACACCATTCACTTGTTCATTTGCTCTCCTTGGACACTGCTGGTGGGAAGCCAGGCCCCACCTGTGTTGGACCCTCACTGTGGCACTGGGCTGGGCGCGCCTGCTTGGCCCTGTGGCTCCTCCGTCTGTCCACGCGGTCTTTCCCTTCCTCTCTCTCTGTGCATAGGGACTTGCCTTCGTCCATTTTGTAGCAACTTCCAGCTTGTCCCATTGACTTTGGACTGGTCGAACCCCACCCATTGGACCACCTTTACCTACTTGCTGGTATTGAAGGATGCCAGACACCCTGAGTTTTGCTGTGGGGGGAGTGCCCAATGCCTTGGCATTTCTGTAAACACTGTGTGAGGTTTGCAGCTGGCAGAATGCTCCATCTCAGTACCACAGAAGCTGGGCACAGCACACATCTGCAATCCAGCATCGGGAAGTGGAGGCAGGGGGACTGACTAGTCATGGAAGGGTACCCTTGGCTACATAGCAAGTTTGAGGCTAACCTGAGTTACATAGAGCCTGTCTCAGAATTACACATACACAGATGTACAGCTAGATGCTCAGTTTGGGAAGCGGCTGCTACATAACCGTTTGAGCTTTTAGGTCTTGCTTTTGTCTGAAAGTTTTCAGTCTAGGCACAGCAGTCCTTGTAAGATTGGGGTTCCCTGGAGCTTGGGAGCCTGCAGGTTCTGTGCCCTGGCTGGTGGGAACAGCTGCCTCTCCTTAGCCCCGTGGAGCTCAGAAGGCCAGCTCCCAGCTTAGCCGACCATGCTTGCTGAATGCTGACGGGCAGGCGTCTGCAGGACCCTGTGCAGTCCTGCCCTGCCCCCTCGGAGTCTGCCCCCCCTCCCTTCCTGCCGGAGGCCTGGGAATGCTGTTGGGGAAGGGACCCAGCATCTCACCGGTTCCCGTTGCGCCGGGTCATTGTCTTTGCCGGCTGATGTTGGGCGCCCGAGACACCATTGTTTCCCCAGCCTGTGCGTCTGTTTCGTTGGTGGCAGGTGGGGGGATAAATCCGGTCTCCGTTCCAGAAGTGGAAACCTGCCTTTTCATTTTTGATGGACAGAAACTTAAACTTTCCCAGCACAGGGGGGTGGTGGCAGGGGGTCAGGAGTTCAAGACCATCCTCAGCCTCCTACTGACTCAGGGCCAGCGGGGGCTGCCTCAGACCCTGCCTCAAAACACAGGCTTTTTTGAAACTAGTAGAATTCACCAACCTTTCTTTTTTTTTTTTTTTTAAACCCACAATACTTCTCATATATGTTTTTTTTTAAAACTGAGAAAATTGTGTCCCAGCATAAAAACAGATAAAAACCTTGCTGTGCCTTAAACTTTAGTTTTAACAATCTTCCCTCCATATAACTTTCTAATTCTTTGGGGATGATCTTTGGCTTGTGGTGAGGAGCGAAGATCTCATTACCTCTTCCCCCCCTCCCTAATTCACATTTGATTTCTCAGCCTTCTTTGTTGAATGTGCCCCTGCCGACTGTAGTGTTTCCAGACGCTAGCAGATACCTGCCGAACAATACCAAAGTCGCTGGCTAGATGGTGTCTCCAGCCTGGGAAGGCCCAGGGCACGGACAGAGTTTCGTTGAGCCCCTGCAGCTGTGATCAGGACTTTTGTGGGAAATGGTTGGTGTGTGCTCTTCTGAAAAGCTCCAGGGATGGGAGAGTCCCCTTCCTCCTTGGCTTTGAGGGTCTCGGGGGACAAGGCTAAGGATCCTCTGTCCGGCTGTGGATGTGGGGAGCAGGCCGTAAAGACAAGCCACGCATATTCCTAGCTTAAGCTTTTTTCTTCTCTGCACATTTTAGATTCCTTGTGCAAAGATCAACTTACCCCTGGCCTGGCCTTTCCCCTGCGGCAAAATTCTGCTGGAATGTTGATTGACGCCAGACATGGTGGCACTTGCCGGTCACCCCAGCTCTTGGGAGGTGGAGGCAGGAGGATCAAGAGTTCAAAGATAGCCTTGACTCCATAGTTGAGTTCAAAGCCAGCCCGGGATATATGAAACCCTACCTCAAAAAACAAACAAACGAAAACTTTTTAGTTAAAAATCTGGTAAATGACATAGTTTACATTAATTTTGAAAAGAGTAAAGTTACACTTTCTGTACAAGAACATGGTGTGCTTCCCCCTCCTGTTTTTACCCCCCCCCATCCCACTTTTATGTGCACAGTGCTTGCCATTTTCATCTGTGGACCAGGATAACTCTTAAGAGGATCTCAGTAAATATGTTTATGTTCTTGGCTGCACAACCGTTGGGTTTATGTAATTTTTTTCTGAGATGGAAACTTTCTTCCCTCTACTGTATCTTCTGGCTGACTGTTGGTGGAAAATCATAAAAGATATTGATTTACAAGACACACTTTGCATCCGACTGCTCTCTGAACCCCTCGTTCATCCTGAGAGCTTTCTGGCCGACTCTCTGGGGACCGCAGGAATGTGTATTTTGGTCCCCTCCTTTCCAGAAGTTTTACATCTCATTTCCGTTGACCATCTTTTTGCATTGTCTTGGGTTTCCAGACGCGGGCAGAGCAGTAATGGCAAAAGCAGGCATCCGTGTGCGGTTCCTGCCTGGTCAAGGCTCCAGGCTGCGCTGGCGGGAGAGATAAAGAAGCTTGTTTATAGTTCTCCGCGGTTACTCTGTTCTGTTTGCTTTTGGACTTAAAGACCAAGGGTTTTTTTTGTTTTGTTTTTGTGTATGTGTGTGTGTGATGCCCGCCACAGTGAATCCGGAGAAACTATATGAGATGTACCAGAAGGTATAAATAAAACAGGAAGAGTCGTCACCGCCCATCCAGCCCTGGCAAGAGACGGGGAAGGGGAATTCATCCCCGGACTCTGCGTGGCCCTTTGCCTCGCAGGGCCGAGAACCCTGCATCTCAGCACGGCGTCGTGAGCCTGGCAACACAGGACATAGTTCTGTCCCATGACTCTTCACACGGAACCTGGAGCACGGGCAAGCAAGACCAGTGCTCCACCACTGAGCCAGACCCCAGGGCCCCATATCCTCTAAATAGTAAAGGAGTTTTGAATTGCACGTAAGCAACATCACTGCATTCCTCCCGCACATGGCAGCTCCCCTCCGTCCGAGCGGACCCCTCTGGGCTCTGCCCGGGTGACTGGCAGCTGCTGGCGTGCTGTGGAATGCATCCAGACTCACCCACACTTGGCCCGTGCTTTCTCCCCTTGATAGATGGATGTTCGGAATTCTTTTAAGACAGGGTCTTGTGGGCCTCAAACTTGGAATCCTCCTGCCTCGCTCCCCCAAGGTCTGGGATTACAGTCAGGTCCCACCAAGCACCGCGTGAGCTCTGGTTTTCTGATCTGATACAACCCTCACGGTCCCCATAGTGCTGTAGGTCCCCACAGACGTTAGGTATTGCTCCTTTCACCAGGCTCGGCTTGGCCGCGCTCAGCCGTGCTCTTGAGCCGTCTGTGGGCCTGTCCTCGAGCTGTCTTACCATGTTAGTAAAGGGTCTGCCGAGTCAGGTAAGAGAGCCCCCCCTTCCTGGCACCCGAGCACCCCCCAGGGTGATCCCACACAGCATTGCGCCAGATGGACACTGCCCTCTAGTCTGGGGTCTGCTTTTAGCCACACTCCTCTCCTGCTGCAGCCCTGAGCATCCTGCCTGCTGTGTGGCCCACTGCCCGCACAGGGTCCCAGCAGACACCCGGCCACGGTCTTGCCTGGGGCCGCATCTCAGCTGCTTCCGCCGAGGGAACACAGGAAAGACAGCAGACTCCGTCTCTTGTGTCTTTCAGCACAGTTTCATCTTTATTTTTCTACTTTCTCTGGAATTTATCCTGCACGTCTTTGGTTGGATTTATTCTTATCATATGTTTAAAAAATTTGAGTGAGGATGGTCTGTTTTTCTTCTCTCGCTCCCCCCACCTCCCTCTCTCTCAGTATGTGGCCCAGCCTGGCTTCCAACTCTCAATCCTCCTGCCCTGGTTCCTGCGTGCTGGAATCCCTGACGGCATCTGTTAGCCACTCGGTCTCACCCCACGCCTTCCTGAGGAGCGAGCTCTGCCGCTCTATCTCGCACATTAAAGGGCTGCATGCTGACAGTTTGGTTCAGAATCACTGATCCTGCCAGCTTCCCTCCGAGACTCTTCTATAGCTGTGAATGACAGTATCTGGTGTGCCGGGCTTACCGGTTCCCTTTTAAAAAATTCTTTTATCTTGTCTTGGGCTCTGGAGAGGATTCCTGGTCTGTTTGAAGCTCAGAGTGGTATTTGTCTTTTGTTGCTGGGGGCAGGTCGCAGGTACCCCACACTGCTTTCCAGCCTTTTAGGCAGCCGAAGATGACCTCAAATTCCTGACCCTCCCAGTCCTCCCTCCCCAAAGCCGGGATGACAGGCATGTACCACCACACCCAGTGTATTCAGTGCTGGGGATCAGTCTTGGGGCCTCCTTCACGCTCAAGCAAGCACCCTACGGATTGAGCCGCACCCCCAGCCTGCCTTTTGTTTTATTAACGTGCTTTTTGCTGTTCTCTCCAGTGAGGGCTACACCCTGTAGCTCAGGCTGGCTGGTGTTCACACAATCCCCCTGCCTCCGCCTTCCAAGCACTGAGTTCATAAGTTCTGAGCCACCGCAGCCGGCTCTTGCCTGACTGTTTTGCTGGTGATTGCCGGGAGTCCACGCGTGTGCTGTTGCCTGAGTCTCTCTCTATCATGCACATGCTGGCAATCTGCTGTCCAGGACAGGATTTCTGTAACTTGTGGACTGTCTCAGAGGACTGCCGTGTAGTCTTTGCATCTTTTAGAAACTCACACTTCTGCAGTTCTGGGGATAGCCAAGGACCTGAGCGGGCCGGGCGAGGGTTCCGTCACTGAACTCCCCCCGCCCCCCCCCCAGCCCTCCACAGGGACGCTTCTCCTCTGTGTGAAGCTTCTTTGTCTTCGAGTACCTTCGAGGTCATGATGCCATTTTTTTAAAGTACAGAGGATTTTTTTTTTGGAGGGGAATGATTTAACCAGTCTCATGTCTTTAAAATGAATGGCTTTATTCAAGGTCTCCACTGTGCCCTGACCCTGTCCTGTGAGTTATCTTTCCCTGGGGACTTGGTCATTTCGGTCAGTTTCAGATTGACTGCTGTGTGTTTGTTCTTTCGGGGCATCTCCAGTCTGGCCATCTTTGCAATTATGGCCCTTCTTCCGGCCTTAAGTCGTCTGCCTGTCCCCACTGGCCGCTCAGCTCCCGTCAGACAGGCGGCTAATTTCTCTCGACCCCTCGCAGAAGGGCTTTCTGTCTCTGTGACACTCCCCAGCCCCCTTCAGGTTTCCGTTTGGTGGTCGTTTCTCTGTTCTTGGTTCCACTCTTTGCGCCTAGGTTAGTTTCTTGAGTTCTACGTGTAATCCACGCACCTTACCGACTCAGGGGAAGGCCGTGTTCCCTCTGCTAATTAATGTAAGCACAGGGCCCCATGGCTTCCCCGGCACCGTGATCCATTATCCTTCAGTCCTCAGTGCTTCCTGCCTTCCTCTATGACTTCCTGCTCTCTCTGGAGCTATTCATCCCGTTTCCATGTTTCAAAACATTTGCTGAGTTGCCTCCTCGCTTGGCTGGGAGGCCTACACTTGGCTGGGACGTTGCTGTTGTTCTGCTTGTTGGAATGGGCTCTGGGTCCCAGGCTGAGGTCAGCCCTTGTGAGTTTCACGTGCATTTCTGGCCCGAGGGGACACACTGGGAACAGTGGTTCAGCCCATCCAGCCTCCAGCCTTTGGTTTCTTTCCAGTCTCCCAGCCTGCCTCTGGTCGGTGTTCCACCATCACTTTGAGACACGTTTTCAAGAGCCCAGGCTTGTTCAGAGTTCGGGGCTCCCTGAGATGCCTCTGAATTCCCTGGCTCCGGGTACATGGGGGTTCGTCACCTAGGCCCGATGACCAACCAGACCCCAGCTCTCTGGTCTACCAACCGAGGCCGCTCAGTTCCTTTGCAGAACAAGACGGAGCGTGTGGACTAGGGAGTTTAGCAATCCTGAAGACCGTGAAGTCACAAAACCTCGTGGTATCAGTTCCACTTTGTGTCACTGAAAAAAAAAAAATTGGGGAAAAGTGCTTTCGGGTGGATTTTAACTTACATGTATGGAGGGACAATGACACATGTATGTGTGATGTCTAGGAGTGACAGGGAGTGGACTTGGGCATGTGGGAGGGGGGGAGCCCACCCATGCGTGTACTCCGTGGTGCTGGGCTTGTGCTGCTACGCGTGTGGATTGGATGTGGCCACACTTCGGCCAGGCACCTACATTTCCTCCTGACCCTGGCAGGTCCTGAGCTTCCTTGGACAGTCAGTGTTAGCAAAGGGCCCTGCACGATCAGGTCACCAGACCTCACATCCCGACCCTGGAGTGTACCCACGCCTGGTCAGAGTGCCCCCACCTGCTGGGATCGGAGTGTGGCTTCCTGCGAGTTCGTCCGTGTTCGGTGAAACGGTGGCTGTTGGGATGGCCGCACACCCAGGTGGACACATGAAAACCACTATCTCTCCGGTTCCACCCACACAGCCCAGACTGATAAATGACTTACGCCCAGGAGTAGAAAGGGTACCACCCTATGAAATTATGCGGGTGAATCTGCAGGAGCATGTGGGCATATTAAACTCATGTAAAGGGAACTTTTTGGATAGAACAGACTCAGGAAAGGTTTTAACTCCCTCAGCTGGACCCGGGAAGACAAGACACTAGGCTCTGCACCAGCAGTGGCCCTGATGACCCACCATGTGGCCACCTGGCGTGCACATCAAAAAGCAGCAGGCAGAGCCCCAGGACTTCAGCCTTGCGTGGTTTCTGCCAACACGGATGATTCGATCTCCCCACCACCCCATCCTCCTGGTCACTCATATGGATCTGCTGGGCAGTCGCTGCCCGTGAGTCCGTCTGGTCCCCGTCCGGCCCTCCTTCCACCGATGCTCTGTTCTGAGCCTGCAGCTGATGCCACAAGGGCTTCTCCAGTGAGCCGTGCAACGTGGGTGCTTGGTCTGGTCTCCATGAGACCCCTACATGCCTGCCACTTTCTCAGCCGTCCTGCAGCAATGCAAACCTGTAAGTTTGTACTGAGAGATATTTGCCGTGGTGTGTGACCTGAGTTGATTTTAGTAATTAAGACTGGAGTCAAAGAGCCTGTGTTCCCTGCTTCAGGGCTGCCACAGAAAGTGGGACTTGGCAAACTGCTACCATCGAAACCACCACATCTTGTGAATTTATTGTTACTCAATGAATTCTGACATCGTGGAAAGACACAAACGTGTCTTGTTTCCAACATAGCGTGTTCTTGGCGCCGTCTCAAGAGACGTCTGATCCCCTGCCCTGCACGCAGCGCCGTGTGGAGTTTTGGGGTGCACACAGATGGGGTGTGCAGCTCTGTGTGTTGGGGCACAAACAGATGAGGCACGCAGCTTCCTCTGGAGTACACAGAGTTGGGGTACCAGCTCTGCATGGTGGACTATGAACAGATGGGGTGCACAGCTCTGTGTGTTGTAGTGTGAACAGATGGGGTGCATAACTCTGAGCATTAGGATGCAGACAGATGGGTACACAGCTCTGGTACTGGGGTGCAACAGATGAGGTGCTCAGCTCTGTGTGTTGGGTTAGAAACACAGATGGGGTGCACACATAGATGGGGTTCACATGCTTTAGTGTTAGGGTACATACACAGATGGATGCCCAGCTCTGCATGTGCTGGGGCTTTGCTCTGCTGTTGGGGGCTTGCGCCGTTGAGCACGGGGTGCGTACGTGTGCTGTGTGGGGTTGCACAGCCCTCGGAGTCCCCCCCCCCCCCGTGGCTGCAGCCCCAGGGCGTCACTCCCCGTCTGGAGCACAGAGCACTGGCTGGCGGCTTCCCGGAGGTGATTGTGCACGAGCCCTTCCTCTATGAATACCTCGCTGTGCAGGGCTGCGCGTCTTGATCCAATTTCTGTGATTTATATTTTCCATAATTCTATTTGGTCAGGACTTGCAGATTTACGGCACAGTTGTGCTCTGCGCTCTCCTATAATACAGGAAAGCGCTGTTTGCTGTGCTTGCTCCCTCATGGGAAATGCGCTTGCCCGCACGCCTCTCCCCTCCTCTTGATGTGCAAGCTGGAGTGCCCCCCGCCTCCCCCCTCCCAGGGTGTCTGCAACATCTCCAGGCAGCAACCCTTCCTCCCTCTCTCTCCCAAGGCCAAGCTGTTCTTCTTCAAACAGGGCTCAGGGCTGCCTGGGAGGGGGGCTTCTCTGACTGGCAAAGCCCCCTCCAATGCGGAGGGCTCTGGGGCAGGGAATGGAAGGGTGCTCTACCAAAGAAAGTGATCGATGGGAACAGTTGCAGGAGAGTCCTTCGGCACATCTGGGCCCTGCTCCACGCACAGTTGGGTCACAGCTGCTAACAGTGGTTGTTAGATGTCCTGAGCGCTACAGAACTGTTTTGAAGTAGAAAGGCCTTTCCGACCTCCCTAGGCCCCCCCAAGCATGACAGGACACACTCAGTGGAGGGGGGTCTAATCATTTTATTCCCAGACCCCAGAGGGTGGGGGGCATTATGGCAGGGTGCACCCCAAGACTCATCCTGGACGTGGGATTTGGAGAACGAGGAGCTGGAGCACGGGCCCTGGCAGGACTTGGGGTGGAAGGTCTCCGCCGAGGGGCACGTCTCGGCTCCTTTACTTCCAGCGCCCGCCGACTTTGCCCTTGGCAGTGGCACCAGCCTTCTTGCTGCTGCAGATGGAGAACAGATTGCTCTTGAGGGTGGAAGCTCTGGTTGGCCCGTGGAGACCTTCAGCTGCCACTCCCACCTTGCAGCCCACGCACCTCACTCCAGCCCCGATGGAGTGGGCTGACTTACCTGTGCCCGGCAGAGGCTGGGCACCACGTGACTGAGACTCACCCTCTGTCCTCCTGCCTTGCCCAGGGGTGACCACTGCAGGACAGGACTGCTCCCCACCTCCACCCCAAGGTCAGATGACCACTAGCATTCCCAAAGGCCCATGCTCTTGTGGATGACAGCTAAGGGTAACTGCCACCGGTACAAGGCTCATCAGTTGAGGCCCTCTGCTCCTAGGGACCAGAGGGGATGCTGGGAACGGCATGAGGCAGGAGAACAAGAACATATGAGTCCCAGTTCCAGCCTAGTAGGACCTCTGGCTGTCAAGGCTGTACCCACTTGCACGCCCATAAACATTCAGTCACACAAGCAAACGCCCCGTGCACACATGCACAGGTGCAGGGGGTACTGCTGAATCAGGCTGTAACAATTCCCACCCGCCGCGACAGAGACAGAGAACCACCAGCCTCTTCCGCAGAGGAGAACCCATCTTTAGATCGGTGTAGAGGCTCGGAGGTATGGAGAGAAAGGGAACTACGAGTGGTTTTATCATGGCCCTGGTGTGTGACAGTGACTACCCCCGCCCAGGGCAAGGACAGCTACTGCGATGGGTCTGGAGTGCTTGGGATCCAGTCCCTTGGGTAGAGGGGTTGCCCCTCTGAGCGGGTAGTCCCCCTCTCCTGTCTCTCCAGTGCCTCGCGTACCCCAGGCTGGCCTATGAAAGGATGGCCTTGCAATGTGTAGATCTTCCTGCCTCTGTGTCCCAAGGGCTGGGATGGCAGACGGTGCCGCCTCAGATGGTGTGTGCTGTGATGGTGCGTGCTCGGTGAGCACCTGCCAACTACATTACTTCCCGAATCCCCAGTCGCCCCTTTTAGAATTGAGCTGGGATTTCATGGAGTCCGGGCTGGCGTGATCTCAGATTCTACCTTATCTCCAAAGGAGCGGTAGGATCATGGGTCTTCCTTACACGCCCTGCGGGGAGCCAGTTTTCTTGCCCGTGGTGGCTAAGGGCTCTGGTCTCTGAATCTCCCATTCTTTTAAGGCTAATACACTAACAGGTATTCAGGCAGGTGAAACCAAAGTACTCACAGTCTTCGCCCCCCACCCCCGGAGACCTCCTGGCTGTCCTCACACCACTGTCCAGAGCAGAAGGGCATTGCCAGCGATTCCTAGCTGGCACCTTGTGCACGTGAGGGAGGGAGGAACCGGTAGGTACTGAGACTTGGGGACTTGCTCATAGTATCTTCTTACTGCACTACCGAGGGCCAGCCACCGGCAGCCCTTGTTCCGGTACCGGTGAAAATATCAGTGCCCCAGGTAGGGTGGAGGGTGGCTGGCCCCAGAGAGCTGTGCCAGGAGCAGAGCGAGGGGGGCTGACTACTTACTGCTTCTGGGCTTGGTCGATGCGGCTTCTGAGGGTGGTGATCTGCAACAACACAGGCGACTTACTGTGACCGGACCTGAGAAGCCCAGCCGGACCACTTGCAAGACCACCGTATCCTCTGCCATCTTCCTTCCTCTGCCTTGGTCCTTTTGAGGGAAGTTGCTGCTCTTTGGCCCCAGGCTGAGTCTCGACTTGCTCTCGCTGGCTCCATGCACAGCAGCTGGCCACTTACCTTCGGGCCATGGCAGGGTGGGCAGGGGGCAGAGCGGAGGGGAGGCCTGCAGACCTCTCCTTCCAGCACTGACCCACTGCCTGGCGCTCCTGCTCCCTGGCCCGGGGCCGCTGTTCCTGGTTCCGTGGCTCAGAGGCCCTGGCTCCAGGTGGCGCTCTGGAAGGTGAGGCCCTTCCTTCTCCACCTGCCAACGAGGGCAGCAAGCCAGCCTCTCTCACACCAGCTGGAGGCAGGGCAGAAAGGCCTCCTGCCGCCAGCGGCCTCTGTGACCCCGATCTACACCATGCGAGAGACGCGCAAGCATTGCACACTGGCAAGCCTGGCCCATGGCAGACTCTGCCTACTCACAACTTGGCCAGCATCTGCACTCTGGCCCGCACAGTCATAATCTAGAAAGATCAAGATAATTGCCAGGTTGGGTGAGTGACCGAAGTTTCGAGGTCTTGACAGGCAGTGGGCTGGCCCCCCCAGACTCTCCTGACATGGCTCCTGACATGGGCAGAGTGTTTCCAGAGACCAAGGGCCCCTCATTCAGCTACAGACTCCAAGGAGAACCTGGGCTCCAGTGGGTGGGGCCATCTTGGGGACAGTTCCTGGGGCAACCTGAGAAGGATGGGGGGAGGTGGGCAGCGGGACTGTTGGTCTTGGTGACCATGGGAGGTACTTTCACGTGCCTCCCCTTCCCGTGCTGGGACACTGGAGGGACTTGAGGGGCAGGGAGCATAGCATTGCCTTTGAAACTGGGGTGCCTTCATTTATACCTGGATGCACACAGGATCCCCTCTTCCTGAGAAGGGGCCCGACTTCCATTCCAGCCCTGAGGTCCTGTGCCTCACCTCTCTCACCCCCCCCCATCTGCCCTCAGTACCAATGTGTGTGTTGCGAGCAACCCCACACTCACTCTGGAGCCCCCTCCGGAGACCAGCCTGAATCTCTTTTGCCCGGTGACGGGTGGATGCGTATCACCCTGTCTGCCACTCTGCACAGTGAGGGTCTCAGCCGCAATGAGCAGTCACCTTCCTGCCCTGGTGCTGGCCGCGCCCCTGCTGGGCTCGGGCCGATGCTCAGGCAACCACCTTGCCGCCCCAGTGGGCAGTGCCCAGCAAGGGTCTCCAGTTTGGCTGAATGGGGACAGGGCCCCGGGGCAGCGTGGCACCAGAGAGTGCCAGGGCTCTGGAAAGGGAGACCCTGCAGGCCCGAGGGCGGGAGGCGCGGGGACTCACGTCGTATTTCTGCCGCTTCAGCTTCTCTCCGAACTCAAACTTGTCGGTCTCCAGTTGGTACAGAGTGTCCCAGAGCTCCTTGGCCTTGTCCCTGGCGGACAGGAAAGGGTAGTCGTGGCATGAGCTAGAGCTGGGGCTCCGGGCCTGGAGCCGGGGCTGGCGCCCCTCAGGGCCTTCACAGCCCTCCGACCCTCACCTCAGCTTGTCGTCGCTCAGGTGGTCGATGTTCAGAGGCTTGCGTCTCTCCGCTAGAATCTTCTTCTTCATCTCACGGGCCGTCTGCTTCTTGCCTCTCTTCTGGTCGGCCTAGAGGGAGGGGGACAGACACCATCAGGGGTCAGGTCTCAGGAGGGAGTACCCCAGCCCTGCCGGAGGCTGCAGTCAGGGTTACGAGGGCGCGCCCCACCTTGGCCAGGTAGCTGCTGTAGTTGGCGCCCATGGAGGACAGAGCCTTCTTCTTCTTCATGTCGTCCTCGGCTCTCCGCTTGGCATCCTCCTCCTCTCTCCTGGCCTTCTCCTCCTGCGGAGACCCCGTCCCCAAGTTCCTCAGAGGTAGATCTGGGTCTACACTCTGAGCAGGCTCCCTGCTCCGACCCTGGACATAGAAGCTTCTGGAAGCAAGCCCCAGCCTGTGTGGGGGCTCCTGCGGGGTAGGAGGCATCGGCCCACGGCTCCGATCCTAGGCCACGCGGAGCTTGCGGGTGGGTGGGCCCGCGGGGTCCTCACCGCCAGTCTGTTCTGGCGCTCCCGCTCCTTCTCTGCGCGGATCCTCTGCTGCTCAGCCCTCTCAGCGCGGCGCTTCTCCTGCCCCCAAGAAGGAGAAGTGGGTCAGCCTGGCCCAGCCCGCCAAGCCCCCGACAGTGCCCAAGAGCCCCGGGGGCTGGCTCGCTCACGATCCTCTCCTTGAGGGCGATCAGCTCCTCCTCCTCCTTCTTCCTCGCCTCGAAGTGACTGTCGATGAGGGCCTGCAGCTCCATGAGGTCTTTGTTCTGCCGTTTCTTCTGGATGTCCTGAGGGTAGGCAAGTCCTCAGTCCTCATCCTGCCCGCTAGCCCAGAACCCTCCCGCGGTAAGGGGCCCCTTCTTCTGCCTTAGGAGAGACGGCCCCTGTCTCCTCTGCTGGCGTCCTTATGGCTGCTGCTTCCTGGGCTCCGGGGTCATCTGACCCCCAAGCCTTGGGCTCAGGGCAGTGTCTTTCCTAAGGGAGACTTCTGGTCCCATGAGTCCACCGAGAAGCATTGCTAGTTGGACCAGCACAACTCACTCTGCTGTCCTCGGCAAGGCCCACACGGGCCTGGCAGAGAAGAGTCTATGAGATAAATTTGCTGCGTGAGCAGATGGTGGGTGGGTGGATGATGAGTGGATGGATAAGTGATAGATGGATGAAGAAGTGGATGGATGAGTAGATGGATGATTGGAGAAGTGGATGACAGATAAATTGACGGATGGGTATGAAGATCATTAACAGGTAGCTGGAAAGATGGAACGTGGATGGGTAAATGGGTGGATGGGTAGACCGGTGGGTGAACGGGTAGTTGAATGGGTGGGTGAATGGATCTAAGACGGTCAATGGGCAGACGGATGGGTAAGCAAACAGATGAACAGAAGGATAGGTGATGGTGGATAGGAGAAGTGGCGTGGGGTTTAGTTGGGTAGATGTATAGGCAGATGGGTTAGTAGAAATGGATGGATGGGCAGAACTGTAGATGGGCAGAAGAATGAAGGGTGGATGGTGGGCGGGTGGGAAAACGAAAGAACAGATGGGTGGGTTGGTGCAAGGATGGATGGAGGAAAAGGGAAGGAGGATGCCTGTTCTCCAAAGAGTTTCTTCCAAGACAGGAATGAAATTTAGAGGTGCTATCTGGAGATGGGCACCCTTTGGTCTAGATGGAGTTCTAAGGCTGGAGACGAGCTGACCCCTGAAGTCCAGCTGGAGTTCTAAGGCTGGGGTTAGGAAGGGGTGAGAGGAATCAAGGACCCATACACTTACATCAAAGTCTACTTTCTCCCCTTCCGGGATCTTAGGAGCCGTGAGTCTGAGGAAGAGACATGGGTTGTGTCATAAGCTGGGCTTCAGAGGGGTCCCCCTAGGGGGCTGGCCAGACTTGGCCCCAAACCCCTTCCCTTGTATGCCAGGGCCAGTCAGAGAGCACACTGCCTGGTGGCCTTTTGTTCTCAGGAGATTTATAACCCACTGAACCTCTCCTAGGAGGGACTGGCCTTTCTGTGTCCCCTTCTGTTCTGCCTGCTGCTTCACCCCATCTTTCTCAAACCCATGAACAAATGTGGCCAGGTCCCGTCACAAGCAATGGCCGTTGGGCCCTCCAGGGGTGGTGGGTGGTATCGGCCTCTGTGGCGAGGCCTGATCCACGGCTCTGGCCACCCTGCTAACCTCTCTTTCTGGGCACCCGAAAGGTGGAGGAGGGGAGTTCCCAGAAGGGAAGGAGCCCCCAGCCCGCTGGCTGTGCGACCCCTTCCTCCCGCCAACACGTTCCAGATGGGGCAGAATGGAGACAACTATGGTTTTTAGAAGCCGCAGAAGAAAGGGGAGCCGAGCGCCCAGCAGAGCCAGGAGAGGGAAGGGGTTACTAAGCTCCAGGCCCCCAAATTCCCTCCAACGGAAAGCTGGGCAGATGACGCCGCACAAATGAAAAACTTATGTATGCGGGGGGGAAAAAAGGGAAAAATTGAAAGGCAGGGGGAAAAAAAACCAGACTTAAAAAAATATTTTCAGCAAATACAGAGAAGACTTCTATCCTTGAGCAAACTGGGATTAAGCAAACATGGAGACGTGTCGGCCGTGAGATAAATGAGCGGAGGGAACAAGCCGCTGACTCTCGAAGAGAGCGGCCCATTCGCAAACACCGACGCTCGGCCCTCGAGCCGGCCCAGGAATGTAAATGGAAACAAGCGTGCGATGGTGTTGGCCATCCATCAATGGGTGCGGGGCCGGCGCCTGGTCCTGCCTCTGGGTGCGGAGGGTGTGGGACACAGACAGCTCACAGTCCACGTAGGAGGCCGCCTTGGCCGGGCAATTTGGCAGGGAATGTCAAAGTCTTCAGAATGCTGGTCCTCTTTGACCCGGTAACTGCAGTTCTGGGAACGTGGCCTAGGCAAACAGCCCTAAAGATGGAAAATGCTTCCTCCCAGCCTTATTTATGATAGTAAAATATTGGGGGAAGCCTGGGATGGGGCACGGCTAGGAAAATTATGGTTTGTCCAATTGATGGAATATTATGTGGCCATTCAAAATATTTAAGAAGACTATGTAAAAACACGGAAAAATACTTATGAATAGTGCTAAATATTTTTTTAAAAAGCCATATTCAAGGCTCTATAGACAGTCTCATGCTTGAAAAAACATAGTCAAGATCTTTTTTTTCCGAGGTTTTTGCATGGAAAAAGAGTAGGAAGAAATGAAGACTTTTTTGCTCTCGGCTCCTTTCCACAGTCTGGCTGGTGGGTGAGTGGGTGGGAGAATTATGGATGGATTTTCTTTTTCTTCATTTGACTTTTCCATATTTTCCAAATTTTCTTAATGAGGTGTTTTATTTTCATAATGAAAACACTGAAATGAAGGTCTATCTCACAATCTGACATTGCTTTACATGAAGCTGGTGGACGGCGGTCTACGAGGGAAGACCGAGGGCCAGTCCCGCCCCAGCATGGCTCCTCTCGCCTTGTAAAAGTCCTGCCTGGTTCAGCGCAGGCAGGGAAGTGCAGGGAGTCAGGAGGGGTTGTGTGAGGAGGGTGGCAGATTTGAAGTCAGAGGACTGGACTGCACACACCCGCTGATTCACAAGGGGTGGGGGGCTTCCAGGGGCTCAGCATCCTGAGCATCAGGCTCTTTGGACTAGACTTCTCACCTCAACGGGGAGACCCTCCCACCCAACGTCCACTATTCACACCTGGGGAGGGCAGCGGCCTGCAAACCAGTGCAGCCAGGCACAGAGCCCCAACGAGCCGGGACCCTGAGGCACTGGAGCCCTGGACCCCCCGGGCCCAGCCTCTCCCGGCCTCTCCTGATTCCGATGGGGCACAGCAAGCCCCTACTCTCCTCTGGCTCGCACCCATGGTATTCTCAGCTTGTGTCTCTCTCTCCTGCTTGGTTATTCCTTCAGCCTCCCCAATGTCGCCAGCCCGGGCGCCCACCCCCAGTCCAGGTTGGACCCCATGCTCACTTGGGTCTTGGTTTCTCCTCTGGTCAGGACAGGGACAGCACGGGAGAGAAAAGGGAAGAGAGACCAGGTGAGACGGGAGGACCCTTTATGTCACGGGAACCACCAGACTGGGGGCTTCTCGCTGAGCCACTCCCACTCCGCCACCCCTGCAGATGCACGAGGGCTCATCACCACTGCAGGCCCGTGAGGGGCCTGGAGGGCTCCGAGCAGGATGGGGTAAGGAGGCAAAGGGAAGAAGGAAGAAGCCAGGGCTAGAGGTACATATCTCAGAGGCCTAGGAGGGGAACGGGGGGTTGGGGAGCTTCAGGGAGGAGCCCGGAGACTATGGGGACCGCTGAGCTGCCGGCTTGTCCCTACTGACCGACTGCTACCTCCAGGCAGGCCGAAGCTCGGCCCTGGCCCTAAGCCCCTGGCAGAAGCATGCCAAGCACGGAGCTTTGCCACTTAGTTCTCCCTGGCAGGGAGAAAAGGACACGGGGTAGGAAGGCGAGAGCCAGAAGCACAGACGCAGGCACGTGGCTCCCCTCGTCGTGTGCGGCCAAAGCCGGGGTCCTGTGGGCACGAGCAGGGGCTGCTGCGGTGGCAGGCAGGCCTTACCTTCCTCATCCTCCTCCTGCTCCTCCTCCGCGACGTCTTCATGGCGCGGGAGCAAGCGCACATGCAAGAGAAAAGCCGCGCGGCTGCAGGGCACGGCGGGCCACGCAGCAGCGGTGGCCACGCGAGCAGCAGGCAGGCAGACACGGGGCCTTGGCGGCCGGGCAGCACCCACCTCCCCATGACTTGGGCCCCTGCGAGGACTCTTGGCCCAGAGTCTTTTGTTTTGTGTTTGAGAGGGGGTCTCCTGCAGCCAAGGGGGCTTTAAATGCCCTCCCAGCCTTCCCGCTTCAGCCTCCCAAGTGCCGAGACACTGGTGCCTATTTATAGAGGGTTGAGGGTTGAACCCGGCGCTCATGCATGCCAGGCAAGCATGTGCCGAGCGAGCTACATGCCGATCTGTGGGTGTTGGGAGTGGGAAGGCCTGGCCGTGAGTGGAAGCCGCAGCAACCTGCGTCGCCCTGGACATGCGAGCTGGGCCGGCGCCGTGCCCTGGATCCTGAGGCCCTCTGCCGTAAGGTTACACTGCCAGCCTGAGCCACGGCGCCCGCCTTCCCTTACGGTTGTCACCTGGCCACCTACACTGGTCTCTACGGTTACTTCACTCTAAACTCTTTTTGTTGTTTTGACTCATAGAGCTCACTGGGGTCAGCATGTCCCTGTGGCCCATTGGTGGCTGAGATGGCTAGCCTGGTCTCAAAGGCAGGGGCTCCTAACCCTGGCTGGGAACCCCACACATGTTCGGCCCTGATTCCGAGCATTACGTGGCCACAGAGCCATTCACACGCATGTGGTCAGCCCGCCTCTGCGGGACGCAAGCAGGCCTGGCAGGGAATGCAGCTATGACCTGGCATCTGTCTCTGCCCTTGGCCAGTGACCAACGGGCCCAGCCCAAGGCTTCACCTGGGTGAAGCCTTCACCTGCTGATTCCGATGGGCGCCCAGCACTGGGAGACCAGTGACTACAGCACCTGTTCCCTGTCCCTAGAACCTATGGTTGCTTGGCAACGGAGGCGCATGACACAGCCCTCTGGACGGGCCAGTCTAGCCCACGCGATACCAGTCTTCCCAACATCTTGGGGATGGTGGTCCTGAGAGCAATTGGGTGTTGCACAGCCCAGTGCTGAACAGGTGAGCGGCCTGCTGAGTTCACCCTTCCCGCATTTGGCCCTCGGCCTCCGGAGGACAGGGAGAGAGGGGGCACCCCAAGAGCTGCGAGACAGGCAGCCGCAAAGCCCAGAGGCAAAGCTTCCCACATGACTCGCCTGCACCCCCATCCTCCTGTCTGTTTCTGCCCCTCCATCGAGCCTCGCTTCTGGTACCAGGATGGCCTAGTGACCCGAACACTTGCCCAGGACCTTCCCTAACATGCCCTCCTGGTCCAGGTGGTCCCTCGGCCCTACAGGTGTCTAAACCGGGCTCCCAGACACAGCTCCTCCTCATTCCCCAGGGCTGTCAGGCCTGCCTCCTGGGTGTGTCTGGCTCCAGGTGCTGGGTGGGTGGCCAGGACCTAAACGACCGCTGGCTTGCTTACGTGCCTGCAGCTGTTCCGGGCCTGGACATACCTCACCTTGGGCTTCGCCCGCTCACCCTCTGCCCACCCTGCAGCCTCAACTATCCTTGCTCTGGTCTGGTGTATGGCTTGGGGTGGGGGCCACTATTCTGCCTCCCCTCTGCTCTGCTCTACCCACCCTGGTGCCCCCCCCCCGAGGGTCCCGGTGAACCCCTAGCACCACTTTTCAGCTCTTCAGGTGCAGGGAGGCCCATCACCTCTCCTCACTGATGGCCCAGCAAGAGCCTTTTGCTCCTTGCTCTGAAATGCTATGAACAGGGGATCGGGTCTCCCATCAGCCACTTGGGGCAAGTTCTCTACTCTGTCCTGTCTCCACCCTGAGCCATCATGGCTTAGTCAGTGGACCTTGGAATATCGGAAGGGGATTGGGAGGCAGATGGGAAGAGAACGGGAGGAGAGCTGTGGGCTGCACTGCGGCCTTGGACCTACCTTCTTGGACTTCCTCTGTGGAGCAGCATCAGGAGGGGAGAGAGGGAGGGGAGAGAGAATGAGCGAATGAGTGAGTGGAGAGCGGTGTGGGAGAGGGAGGGGAGAGGCGGTAGACAGCAGAGATGGGGTGAGCAGGTTACACGGCCTCTCTTGTTCCTTCTCGGCCCCTCTCCTGCACCCCCCAATGTGGCCACACATGGCACTGAACTCATGTCACATACCTGGTTCGGGGGCTAAGGAGGGCCATGGAACAAGAGGCAAAGCCGCGGGTCAGAGGTCAGAGGAGAAGGGATCCGAGTTAAAAGGAAACAACCAGGCGCCACTCGAGGCCGAGGGGCGGGATGCGTGCAGGAAGCGAGCAAGATACAGTCAGAGTTAGTGGGGGTCCTGCCACCCCCAACCCGGGCCCCGGAGCTCTGAGGAGAACCAGCCTCCCCCTAACCTGTCCTGCCTCACAAGAGGGGGAAAGCGAGGCTCAGCAGGGCTCTCCGGTTCCTTCTCTCACCCTCCTACCTCCCGTCGACCCTCAGCTGGCCAGGGCTTCTGCACATCTGGCTGGACACTCGGGGCCATGAACAAAGCAGACCCACAGTCTGCCCCGGACACCCCACTTCCTGCCACCCCAGAACTAAACGGCAAAAGCCCTTGGCCCTCACACGGCACAGGCCCTAACAGGTTATGTGGGCCATGCTGGGTCCACTGGGGGGCATAGCTGGCCACGGAGACTGACTGTGTGGGCTTGTCCGATCCTTGCCCAAGGCCAAGTAGTCAGCTGGCCCTCTGGCTTCTCTCCCCCCCCCCCAGTTACTTTGGAAGTCCTGAGCCCCCCAAGGCACCACCACACTGTGGGCCGCACCTCCAGGCTTCCCCGCCACCTCTGAGCTAGGCCACCTCCCGTAACAACACGGTAGTGATGGGGGCATTCTGTCAGGGGGGAGGTCCTGGACAGCCTCATCTTCTCTGGTCAAGCAGTGGCCATGGTTAGTGGGTTATGTGGGGCCACATGGGGGGCCCCTTGGCTGGCTGGTGCCTCCCTCCTGCTTCTTGCCTCCCCCTCCCCCATGGCTCCAGCCAGACCCCGGGCTCCACATGGGGACCAGAAGTCCTGTGTTCTCGTACCTTCTTCCTGGACTTCTGCGGCCGAGGGAGAGGCAGGGAGGCAGGAGGGCAGGGAGGAGAGAGGAACGTTAGAAGGGGCACACAGCAAGTCCTTATGGGCAGGGGCCAGGGTCACAGCCCCCAGAAGGGAGGGTCACGCCACAGTCGCCATGATGGCGAAGGCGGGTGGGCGGGAGAAGGCTGGGCGCTGGATACACTCACCTTCCTCCTGGGCTTCCTCTGGTGGGCAAAGGGACCGAGAGGTGGCAGGTGGGACGGAGAAAGAACAAGGACATTCATTAGAGGCAGGCTCTCCTGGACCAAGCAGGCGAGTGCTCAGATCTGCGTGCCTGGCACACAGCGACTGGCCACAGTGCGCAGGGGCGACTCTCGCAGCACAGTCTGTAGCAGTGAGACCCGGGACCCCTGCCCGTCCCCACCTCCTGGTGCCCCTCACCCTGCCTCACGTCCAGGTGCTCATAAGAAGACAGGTGAGGGACAAATCCTAGACATGGTGGGACTCCCCATGGGCCAGGCCCACTTTGGACCCAGGAGGTCCTGTCTAGCTGCAGGGTGGTAAGGTTGGCATCAAGGGGTTTCTAGGAAAAGAAGACCCGTCCCCAGCTGACCCCAGGAAAGGTCAGCCACCATGTTCTACCTTTTGGCAGCACAATATTTGCTCAGGTTGTTAAGGTAGCAAGTGTTTTCAAAATATTTTCAAAACATAGCACTAGGCAGCCCTCGCAGACGGCCTGCCTGGGGAAGCTCCCCATGCTGAGGCAGCGCCAGGAGCAGGTAGTCCCAGCAGGCTTGGGAACTTCGGGGTCACGCTGCTCCCAGGTGCATCCATGCTCAGAGATCACCCGCCACACCTGCCCGGGCACGACAAAGCCAGGGAGGAGTCTCTGAATCCGCCCAAGGGCACAGTAGAGAAGAGATGCTGAGCGAGAATGGGAAAAAGACAGAGGCAGAGAGACAGGGATAGAAAAAGAGAAACAGAGACAGGACAGAGGAAACACAGAGATACAGGGAGACAGAAATAAAGACACAGACAGGAACAGAAAGAAAACAGGCAGAGACAGAGACAGTGAGAGAGGTATGGAGAGAGACAAGGTAGAGGGAAACAGAGATAAAGACAGAAAGACAGAGAGACTGAAGATAAAGAGAGATACAGACAGAGACAGAGGAGCTGCAAGAGACAGAAAGAGAGATAAAAGAGAGACAGAGAGGGGCCACAAAAGGTGGGAGAGCCGCTGAAATCAACACAGACAGAGAAGGAATGCTCAGAGAGATACCGGGACAGATGGAGAGACAGACAGCTAGATAAAAGACTAAGAGACCCCAGAGGGGCGGTATCTCCAAGACCTTTAGTATTCATCAGTAAGGGTTTTAGAGGCCAGGCCCCAGGCCACACCATGCACCACTGACACGGTGACCGCAGGGCATTCGTGAGTGATTAATGAGTATCTCTTCATCAGTGGAAGAGATAGGAGGTTAATGACTTAATTAATGATCAGGTTTCTGGCCATTAATTGAACAATGGTATTATCGATCGTCTAGTGAGCTACTGGTGGACGGACGGGACGGCTAATCACACGTTAATGACGGAAAAAGTAGGCAGTTAGTTTTCAGCTCAGGAAGGGTCCAGAAGGCCTTCCCTGAGGACGGACATGCAGGGGCTGGCTGGGGCAGGCAGGAGGCCACCAGGGCCGCCTGAGTTACCTTCCTCTTCGTATTGCTCTGCATTAGGATAGAATAGAAGAGAGGCGCCACGTTAGCAGGGCAGGGCAGAGGAGGGTGGGGTCAGAGGCCAGTCTGCTCTGTCCCTGGACAGTTCAGTGCTTCTGCAGGCCAGGCTGGGCCTGTCTCAGTCCTCAAGTGCTGTCTGCACAAGCACGAAGCCCAGGTTCATTGCCAGCACGCACGCACAAGGCTGGGCATGGCTGCGCACTGGGGCAATGGGCACGGGGTGCCTGGAGTGTGCAGGTCGTTGGCCTCTCCTAGTGGACCAATCCAGGCCCTGCGAGAAGCCCTGTGTCAATCAACTAGGTCCAGAAATACACCTGAGACCCTGAGGTAGGACTCCAGCTGCCATAAAACACCTGCACATGTGCACACGTGCACACAAACACAGATGCACATACCACGTGCATGTACAAGCACACACGCACACATGCACGCGCGCACGCATGCATGCACAGAGGCTGTGAGGCCTCAGAGGACATATCTCAACCAAAAGAGTGATGTTGGCTGTCCCTGGGTCCCTGGGAACCATATCCCTGTGGTCACGAAAGTGACCCAGCATCAGAGGTGGCGGGGGTCGGGGGGGCTGCCCAGACCCTGGAGTTTCCCAGGGCCGGAAAGGTTGAGGTGTGACCACTTCAGAGGAAAGAGGAAGCCAAAGTGGGGGCCACTAGGGAAGGAAATGTCTTGGAAGTCCAGTGGGCGAGCTGGCCAGCCTGGGACTCCGATCGGGGGCTTCCAGTGGTCTTGTGCTGTCCACAGTGAAAGCCCCTCCCTGGGGACTCTTCTGTCTAGAGACGGAAGCAGAGAGGGAAATGGAGGCGATACTTACCCTCCACTTGCTCGCTATCAAATGTATGTGTGTGGGAGAGAGAGAGAGAGAGAGAGAGAGAGAGAGAGAGAGAGAGAGAGATGAGCTTTGGACCTGAACGGCCATCTGTATGCTACACCCTCTGTACTCAATCCAGGGGTCCCGTACTACCAATGGGGGGTGGCCATGTGGCAGGGTACTCACGTTTCCTCGTCAGACATGGTGGCAGTGACGGTGTCTGAAAGGGAGGGGACAGAGGGGAGCAATTAGAGTGGAGTCTGGAGTTGGAGGCACCTCTTATTCCCCTTTACTGACCCCTCCAGCCCTTCTCCCTAACACTCCGATGCCCTCTTTCCTCTTTAGCCTTGAGCTTGGACCCCCAGAGTTGATGGGGTGTTGGATGGTCACAGTGCCTACTCTACCCTGGGCAGATGCCCACCCCACTCTGGGCAGATGTTCTCCCCATGCCATCCCTCATGGAAAGAATGCAGAGACCTGAGCAGCCCGGAGAGGGTATGCAGGAGGCTGAAGGACTGGGGGCGCCCTGCTGATCTGAACCCATGACCTCTGGCTTAGGGAACCAGCCCAAGGCAGGAGCACAACTCTCCAAGCTGGCCCCAGAGTTCAGTGAGAATTCTACTTCCCTGGGTGGCTTCGGGTCCCCTTGAGGCTCCAGGTCCCTCATGGTGTGTTTGCCACATCCCTCTGAGCACCCCCTTTCAAATCACAGAGCTCATGCGCTGTGGGGCCTGTCGCCCTCTTCTCTGCTGAGCTTATCAACCTAGGTCTGTGAGGTGCTTCAGCTGAGTCCCACAGTCTGGCCCAGCTGGGTGGACTCAGCCCACAGGGCCCTGGATGTCCCAGCACCATGTCCCGGACCAGACACGCACGCACAGGAACAGTGGTACGAACACACGGCGCCCGAGCACCCCAAGTAGCTGTGTCAGACGTGGCTCAGGGTTTGAGGACAGAGTTCATGACGGCATCGCGTATCCCTTGAGGACAATGTCTTCGGCGCCCCCAGAGAATGTGGGTAAGAAAACGGCGCTCTCCACGTGCAGACGCGCCACACTGCCCAGGTGGGCGTGGGTTCTGAGCCCTGCGATGTCTGTTTTCCCCCAGAGCAACTGAAAATATCACAGATACCTGGGAGGCTCTCAGCACCGCCCTGCCTCATCCTAGAACCTCTCAGGGAGACTGTCACACACCTCACCCCCCTGATGGCATGTCTGACCCCCCCCCCCTTATCCTTGGACGCCGCCTTCTTGGTGGGGCACATCCAGGCCCCTGACCCTTCTGTGTGGTCCCCCAGGGGGGCTGCTCTCGGGGGGATGGGTGGGTCAGTGAGTGGTGAGTGGAGGGAGAGCCCCCCCACTTCCTCTTCCTCTGGTCCCTGCAGGGCCCACGCACCTGTCAGCTTCTGGAGGAACGGGGTGGGGGGAAGGGGTTATAAGGAGCCCGTGGCAGCTGAAGTGTCCAGAAATAGGCATCGAAATCAGCAAGATGCCTCTGCCCAGAAACCCAAGACGGGAGGGCGTGGGTGCCGTGAGCAGCCAGCCATCTGGCTCTCCTCCCGGCGACCAGGGGCACCCAGCAAAGGTTTCTGTGCCCTTCCAGGCAAGGCAGCAAGGTCCCCTCCAGATGGAGAAACTGAGGTTCCTTGGCAGAGCCCCAGGAGGCCCACGTGGGCTACTCTGACCCTTCCCCTCTGTGCCCTATGCTTGCACTGATCCTGTCGGGTGGGGGCGGCAGAGGTGGGGTGGCAGGGCAAGACCAGCTGTCCAGTGCAGGGTTCTGGCCTCACGGGGGGGGGATGAAAATAGCCCGTGAGGTCTGACTCCTTAGGGACATGTACCATCCTCCCCTCCTGCGAAGGTGGCGTGAAGTTCAAGGGGTGGGGGCGAGTGCTGGGCAGAAGGCCTTGCCACTCACTTGCTATGGAACCCTGGCCACGCCCCTTTTGGACCCAATCCCCTTAGGCCAACTTTGCCCTGCCCATCTCCTCCCAGGATTCCCAAGGACCACCAAAGACGGTGTGGGGGAGGGAGGAGCGAGGGGGGCTTGGGAGTGGGGGCGCCTGACCCAAGGACTTCCACGAGGCCAGGGGAGAAAGAGTTCTCCCAGAAGTCCTCGCTCCTTTTAACCACAAACAAGGTGGGATGTGACCTTCCTTTTGGGTCCGGCCCCTCCACTTCATCTGCCCTGTCCCACCCTGACCTGGACCTCAGGAAGCTGCCCCGGAGCCCTCTGGATTCCTTCCTAGAGAATCCCCCCACACCCACACACATTCTCTTTATGCAAAATGACAAGGGTAACCCGTGGTCAGGAGCCTTGGGGTCCTGAGAGGAGTGGTAATCCTCTCTCGGCCCTCGGGGTACCTACGCAGGACCCCCAGGGTGATCCATCGGCTCACAGATGCACCATCGCAGCTCAAAACTCTGGACAGCATCCCATGTAGGCCCTTGGTCTCATACTTGCACCCCTCTCCAGCTCCTCACCCCTGGGGCACCAAGGAGTTCCCCCTGCTCACATGCCCTTCAGTTCTGGTCTAGACCCAGTTCTTGCCCATGGTCCAGAGACTTTATGTTGGACCTTGCATGGCCACCTGCTCCTGGCCGCCATGCTGCCCGTTGACAGGCAACACAGCCTAAGCCATCCCATGACAGCCCACAGCCCTGATCGCCTGGCGTCTGACAGTTGCTTGCCCCAGGCCGGCTGCTCACAGCTTACTCACTTGCTGTCGAGTCTGAGAAGGGCCGAGAGCTCCCTGTGGACAGGACCTGTGGCAGGCAGTGCCACGGGCTCGCCCTTCATGTTATAGTGACATTCGATCTTTCCCGGCAGCCCATTGGTCAGGGGCTGGGTGGCCGGTGCATGGGGCATGGGGAGGGAGAGGGTGTGCCCGTGCAGGTCCCTGACCAAGTATAGGAATGCCCAGAGGAGGAGGCCGAAGGAGACGAGGACGAAGCCGACGTGCTCGGGGGAGGAAGTGAGGCCCCCGCCTGTCCAGAAAGGTGTCAGCTGCTATTTTTACCCCTTCCAGCACTGGGCACATTCTCCATGTGCCGAGGAAGGAGGAGAAGGATTGGATGGCCCTGGGGTGGGGTCTACAACTGCCAAGGCCGATGTGGGGGTCCCTAGGGCCCTCAAGTTCCCCAGCCCCCTGTTCCTCTGCCCAAGGTGTCTTGTGGAAGGGCAGGGGTCTACACCTCACCCCATTCTGCCCTAAATCATCCATCGGAGGAACAACCCAAGGTGCCCACAGAACACAGTCCTGCATCCCCAGTTGCCCTCACACTGAATCCCCTTAGAAGCCATGCTTTTTTTCTCCAAGTGAATGCCATTGGGACGTCACTATGAAAGAACAGGAGAAATGGTGGTCTCAGCCCTGTGGTGGCTTCTGTCCATCTTCCCCAGTGGCTGGGCCTCCAGAGCCAGTCATGCTATCACTGGCCTGGATGCTTCTGTTGAGGTTGGAGACCTAGATATCTGTGCCCAGGGCCCTGTCTTGCTGACTTTGAGTGGCCCTAGCTTTTCTTTCCTCAGGGCTCCAGGGGGCACTATCCAACCACAGACGTCTCTCCTGAGCCTCTGATGGTCTCCACGTGCCTGACTGCCCCTACCTGTAGGGAAACTGAGGCACTAAGTGGTGAGAATTGGAGGGAGCTGGCATCTTGATCCCACCCTGACCCTTTTAGACCTTGTGTGCAAGTGATAAGACTTGGGGAGTTGGCACCTTGATTCTCCAACCCTTTTAGACTGTGTGTGCAAGTGACAAGAGTTGGCGAGTTGGCACCTTGATCCCCCTTGCGTGTTGGACCTGGCCAAGGCTCCAGGGCACTGGCCAACTGAGGGCAAAAGTCAACGTCACCTGTGAGGCAGTGACCAGGTGGACCCTTGACCGCTCCGTCCTCCAGTGTCCTGGGCTGATAACTATCAAGTCGACTCGAGGGGGTGGGATGAGATCATGATGCTCCAGTCTCTGTAGGGTCTCGGGCTCTCCGGAAAGCTTCCGTTGACCCCTTGCCATTCTTTACATGTTGGAGCCTAGCCTGTGGTCATGGGTGGGGGTCATCATGGATGGGGGTTATCATGGGTGGGGGACATCATGGGTGGGGGTCATGGCCATCTACACTCCTGACTCATAGGACAGTCCCCTTTCCATGCCCACCTCTGCCATGAGAGCCTAGCTCTTGGACTCACTGGTCCAAGTCTGTGCCCCCTTTCTGATGTGGCCATTTCTCTGGATGGGTGAGGATTGGGAGTCCGTCTCCCTCCCCCCTCCCCCCACAGCCTGGATGCCTGGCCTACTCTGACCAACTTTCTGACCACAGAGGTCATGTGACATTTGCAAGTCTGAGGGACCCCCGTGTCTCTCTATCCTGTGCTGGCACTACCGTCCCTCTCAGGCTGGCTCCACTGGGTCTGTAAGCGAGTCAGACACTTCCTTCAGCTGAGATGCGCACAAAGAATGGGCATGGGGAGGGTGGAGTGTCTTGGGGAGCGGGCGTTTGGTCTCGTCTGATGGAATCTGACCTGGAATCTCCCGTGTCCAGCAGAGCTTGCTCAGGAGGTGGGTGGGAGTTTTTAGAGAGGTGCAGGTGGACACACTTGCTGCCTGCTGTGCAGTGGCCCTGCTCGGCCAGCAGGGGAGGGTGGCCGTCCACGCAGGGAACCTTTGGCAGGTACTTTCGGTGAGGTCAGAGGGACAGGTCTTATTTTGGGTAACAGTCACCTCCTCCCAGGGCACCAGGCCTAAGGTACAGCAGGACGGCGCAGAGTGGGCACTGCTGGACAGGCCGCTGCATGCCTCCGAGGACCCACACAGGTAATACACACCGCGTCCCACCTGGCCGTCTGGGGCTGAGTGGGGAGAAAAGATAGGACGGACAACCCCTTGGGGAGCTGCGGTTGGGGAGAACTTGAGATCCTGGTGAAAGGGAGGGACCAGCCTTGCTAGGCAAGGGGGAAGACTTACGCCCAGGAGGAGACCAAGGACCGAGTGTGTAGACTGGTGGGGGGGGGTGGGCAGGCTCCTTGCGGTCAGTAGATGAGGCGCCGAGCCCGGCAGCAGAGGACACTGTGGCCATGTCTACACTGCAGGTCACCTTGGCTCTAAAAGCCTGCATAGATGACCCCAAGATGGTGGAATGGGTAAAGACCCCTCCGTCTGGGTGCCGACTTCTAGTGGAGGAGCTTCTGGACCTGACCCTCACCAGAGACCCCAGCTGACCCGTTGCGGCTGGCCGCCAGGCCCAGGATAGAACGGCTGACTGACACTTGGGAGACAGCTGATGTCGTCCCGGCAGCTGCCGCCCCCATGCACCAGGGTTCCCCTTGGTTCAAAACCAGGCTTATGGGCTCTGCACGTATCCGGGTACTTCTGTGTGCCCGGGAGTTGTGAGGGGTGCCCACAGGAGGAGGCGATGGTGGCTGGTCAGCAGGTAGTAGGTACGTGAGATGAGTCTCTGGCTGGAGGCTAGCCGCGGGGTGTACAGCAGGAGGAGGATGCCAGGTCTGAGCCCGAGAAGCTCTAGTGGAGCTGGACTCAGATCGTGGGCTCTACAGACTCCTCTTGAGGTTGGAAGTGAGACCGAGGGGCTCCGGGTGGCACAAGGAGATGGCAAGCCTGTGCCTCTCTGCCTAGTGTGCCGTTCGTGTCTGGGCTGGTGTCCAGCGCTCTGCCCTGCTGTGGACCTTGGAGCCACTTCTGCCCACTGCCATCCCACCCCAAGTGTGTAGAGAGGGGCCTCCGAGGCTGCTGGCCAGGAGATAAGGCCCCGAACTCGCCCTGGTGAGGCCGCGGCCCAAGCCTCTTCACCTTCGGCTGATTTGAAGCTTTCTGAGATGTGGGTGGGCAGACTCGGACAGGCTCAAAGCTTTCAGAATGCCAAAGCAAGGTCAGCTCAGAGCTTCCGAGCCAAGGAGCTCTGGATGCTGGAAGCAATGGGGTCAGTATCAGGTCCGGGTGTGGGCGTGACTCGAGAAGGCCGAGGAAAATCCATCCGGTCACTCGTCCTAATCTCACCCACGTCCCTTCCTTCCTCCTCTGCTCTTCATCCTCATCTAACCACCTACCCATCTCTTTATCTACCCCACATACCCATTCATCCATCTGCCCATCCATTCTGTCATCTATCCAACCATTCATCCATCTACCCATCCATTCTATCCTTCCACTCAGTCATCTCTCCATCAGTCACATAGCTGCTCATGTACCCACCCCCCACCCATCCCTCCATCTATCCATTCACACACCCACCCCATTATCCATCCTTCCATTTACCCACCCACCTGTTCATCCATCCACCCGTCCATCTGTCCATTCATCCACCCACTCATGAACCTGTCTATCCATCCATCTGTCTATACACCTACCTGTCTTTTGATCACACATCTTTCCACTCCATTTGCCTGCTGCCTATTCACTTAATCTTCTATTACCTCTCCATCGCATCTGTCCATCTACCCATCCACCTGTTCATCTACCAAACCTTCGCCGAGCCCCTTCTGGGTGCTGAGATGGGCGATGCCCTGTGCTGTCCCCAGTGGCAAAAGTGCTTTGGCTCAGGTGCTGTGGAGTTTATTCCAACCAAGGTGTGGTACCATCTGTGTTGTGGAAGGGAAATATGGGCCACATCTCTATACCTCAGATCTGAGTCTATGCTGTGCGTGTTTGTGGGATGGGACAGAGCATCCTCAGTGTGAGGTGGACTGACCTGCAGATGTGATGTGGCCTTTGGTCTTGGTTGTTCCATTCTCTTGTCCCTCCCCTGCTAGCAGGCACAAGAGCACCGGATTGGGGGGGGGGTTACTTGAAGAGCTTTATTGCACCAAATGAGGGTCTGCAGGCAGGGCAGGGATGAGGCAGAGAGCCTTGTGGATCTGGGTGGGTTGCTGGCCTTCTACCTTTCTGGGATGGGGGGGTTGGTCCTTTCAGCTGGTGGCAAGTGGAAGAGCTGGGGAATCAGAGTAGAAGGGGGGATAGAGGCTGGAGGGTCCGGGAGCAAAAGAAGTGGACAGCGGCACCGGGGTTGTTGAAGGCATGAGAGCAGACCAGGCGGCAGCCGGAGGGCTCACCAAGGCTGGGGGCATCTGACTCGACTTGCCCCTGGAAACATGGCAAGTAGTAGTTGTCTATACCTGCCAATGGAACACAGGCGAGGGCTGGGTTAGAGGGGGGCCATGGCCTGGCTCCTGCACAGCCCTCCAGGCTCCCTAGTGGCCATTGGGCCTACCGCCCTTCTTCCGACAACCACGAGGGCTGCGCGAATGGCCGCCTGGGAGACCCGCTTCTCAGAGCGAAGCCAGTGTCCTGGTGCCAGTATCCTGGTGCTGGAGGGAATGCTGCCCACCCGCCTGGACAGCACCCCAGAGGGTTCCCCCAGCTTCTGAGGCCCCTCTGCCCCTCGATGCAGCCATCAGCGGGGAGAAACAGGCAAGACCCCTCCCAGGCTCTTTCACAGAGTCGTCCCCACCCCAGCAGTCCCGGGCTCCTCCTTCCCAAGCCAGACAGCTTCCGGCTCAGCCCAGATGCCATCTGTAAATGTCCTTGCAACACGTGGCGCCCGGGAGCCAAGGGGGTGTCTCGGCCAAGACCACCCTGGGCAGGAGGGCTACAGGCATATCCCATTCAGCAAAGCTCAGCGAACCCTGCTCCCACCGTCCGGCCAATCTACCTTTGAAGATGCGGCCTCAGCTTTCTCAAACGTTTTGGCCGCCGCCCCTCACCACTGGCTCACAGCCGACGGACGCGCCTGTGGTCAGGTCGGCGACGGCACGGCGCCTCTCACGTGTCTGAGGGCAGACCGTTCTTCCCGCCCTCCACCCGTGGCCGGCGGCCGGCCAGGAATCCCACTCAGAGTTCACCAGTGGGTCTCTGTGTTCTGGCTCAGTTCCGTACTTGCTTTGTGCTGGGCCATCACGGGAGACAGCTCGTAGAGTTTTTCACTGACAAGAGAGACCTGGGGTCCCTACGGACTTCTATGATGAAGCCAGTTAAGGTCTGGGGGGCTCGGGGAGGGGGCTTGCAGCAGCAGGGCTGGGAGAAAGAGAGGAGGCGTGTCCTGACCACAGTCCCCTGCCTCGCCCTAGGTCAGGGATGATCATCTCCGTCGTGGCGATGCCCCCGGAGGCAGGGGGTCCGAGACTGGAGGGCCCCCATGGGCCCCCGCCACCCCTGCTACCCAAGCCAGGAAAGGACAACCAGAGACTCCAGAAGCTTCTAAGGAAAGCGGCTCGGAAGAAACTCGGGACGGCCCCCGCCCTGCCCGCAGCCTTCCGCACCTCCCTATCCCCCGTGAGTGAGGGCAGCCACGATCTGGAGTCCACGGCCCCGCAAGCCGGGGAAGCCACGTGTCCCTGCGAGGCCCCGCGCGTGGTGGTCTCCCTGCCTCGCTCCCCCCACAGCCCTGTCATCCACCACAGTGGCCTCCCCCTTGCAGAGATCCACCTTCTCCTTCAGCCTTCCTCAGCGTGGGGCCCTGGCTGCACATTTTAAGGACCCTCCGAGGCACGAAGCCTCAGGGCCGGAACCCAGGCGCCCCCAGAGTAGCTTTGCCCACGTCTCCGCACCTGCGGTGGGGGGCACCCACATCACCCAGGTTCACATCCAACTGTCATTGTCCCCTCATGCCAAGAGTGCGGAATCCCCCAGGTTGGCCCTGGGTGGAGATGCGGGCCCGTGTGCCCCGAGCATTCCGTCTCTCACCCCGGTGGCATACATTCGCCCGCTGCCTGCCGGCACCCAGGCGCCCAGCCCCAGGCCCGAGGGGCCACCTGTAGCAAGATCGCCACCTGGTTTCCAGGATACAGCACCCAAAGAGGCTGGCGCCAGGGTGGTGGTGCCCATAGCCCCCACCTACCGCTCACCTGGACCCTCGCCTCACAGCCTGGCCCCCATAAGCTCAGAAGCGGAACATCCGGAGATGCCAGCCACCACTGGTTCTGCTGGGGAGGGGAAGTGCAGCGCCAGCCTTCCAGAAACCTCTCTTTCGGCTCCACCACTGAGTCCCCACCCATGCCCCGTCCCCACAGTTATACCCAAGCCCCAGGTCAGTGGCTGGACACGCCTGAAAAAACAGCTGATAGAGGAGGCGGAAGAGACCCCATCCGCAGGGTCAGAGCCAAGTCCTGAGCCTGTGAAGCCCGAAGTGTCTGCACCAGGAGGTCCCCTTCCCCCAGCATCACGGGCCTCCAGAATGTGGGACGCGGTGCTGTACCGCATGTCGGTGGCCGAGTCCCGCAAAGGCCACCCCGTGGGGTCAGGGGCTGGTGAGTCTCCCCTGGCCAGCCTTGGCCGCTTGCCCTTTCTGTACCGGCCTCGCTTCAATGCCAGAAAACTGCAGGAGGCGGCGCGGCCCCCTCCCACTGTCCGGCCCATCCTGGAGCGGGGCCCCCAGCACAAGAACTTCAACCGCACCGCGGCTGGCTGGAGGCTGTAGTGACATGTAGTGCGGCCTCTGGGACTCAGGACTGTGGAGGTGCACAGAGACTGACCTCCACCCTCACGAGTAGAGCCACGATGGGGATTGGGACAGGAGGGTGGGGGGGCTGGTAACAGGGCATGGGGTGCTGAGAACAGACGGGGTGGACACAGGTCAGTTAGCAGGAGCAGGAAGCATAAGGCAGATGAAGTACGCAGCGAGTGGCCGGGGGAGACAGTATGGGGTGCAGAGGGCAGCAGATGGAGGGCGTGTAAGGGCACATGATGCAGAGCTGGGCCTGCTGAATGGCCTTCAGGGCCGGCTCGTGCTTCCTCATCCTCACAGCCCTTCGGCTGTCACAACCTGGGGGACAGGCATCCATCCTCCTGGGGATATGTGGTGGCTGCACAACCTGCAAGGGGCTCCATGGATGATGGGAGAGGCTCTAGGCTGGGGGAGGCTGGCTGGGCTGAGAGGTATTGAGAGGTGGATGGAGCTGGGCCGTGGAGGAGGCTCTGGCTGCGGTGGTCCCCTCTGCCAGCAGAGGCTCACTAAGAAGACTGAAGTGTGAGGGACCACGCTGGCCGCTCGGGAAAGCAGCTAGGCTGGAGGGTATGACGAGGTCAGTGTTGGGCACTGGAGTGTCCCTGTGATCCATCGGTCGTGAGGAGAGGGACCCAGAGGGTCCAGGAGAGGCCTCCAGCCGTGAGCACCTCGGCACGCCTGGGCAGGAGAAGGTGGGCTGGCCCTCTAGGGGCATCATGGCTGCGGTGGAGGGAGCCGTAAATAAATGTGTCGATACCCCCATGGCATCGTGTCTGTGTTCCTCACAGTACGGAGAGGGCACAGAGTGCCCGGAGCTCTCTGGGCTGGGCAGGAGAGCCAGCCTCCCCAGGCCCTTGGCCTTCCCACACTCTCAAGGCCGGTGGTACACTCACCTCCTCCAACATTGACCCCACAGGGCTTGGGCTGTCCTCGCTTCCCAGGGGAAACCCGCTGGCTATGATGGGAACCTCCAAAGAGAGCTTTGAGCTTCTCTTGAGCTCAAGAGGACACAGCTCATGCCTGCCCGGAGCCGCCTTGAACCACGAGACGTGCTCTGCTGTAGGGCTTGCCCTTCGGCCTCGGGACTCAGAACACGCACCACCTGTGCTGACGTGCCCCCGGGGTGGTCTCAGCCTGAACTCACCTGCGGTGGCGAACTCTCATCCACAAGCACTTTCTCATACTTCCCATGCCCCGTGGCCACGAACTTGTATCTCTTCCCAGACGGGGTGCTCTGCGGGGTGAGCAAGGGTCAAAGGGGCACTCGTGGAGGGGAGAGGCCTCCCCCACGTCTCGGCCGAGCGCTGGAGACCTACTTTGATGGAGGATGAGGTCTTGGAGCCTCCAGGCTGCTCCCACAGACTCCGCTTGCTCATGTCTCCAGCCACGATATCCTAAGGGCCGATGCACACGCTGTCATGACGCAGACTCGGCCACGGGGCATCATGACACAGACCCGGCCACGGGGCTGGACGTCTGGGCCCTTCTCTTTGCCTGACTCTGCCTGGCTGGGAGGCAGAGGGGCAGCCGGCTCTTCCTCAGCCTTCTCCGGAGCCACTCAGGGTCTGCCTGCCCCACTCTACCCTGGGCGGCCCACCCGCGCTGTTTCGAGGAAGGTCCGTGATAGCTGGTCACCCACACTCTCCTTAGAGAGGGGCCTTACCTTGCAGGACGGGGCCCTGGCAGCAGACTGGGTCTGGACCTCCCCAGTCTCCCACAGACTCTTGGTGCAGGCCACTGCCATGCTGGGAAGCTCTATCGAAGGCTGGCGGGACAGCTTGGAAGTCCGGCCAGCAGACTGCAAAAGAGGCCATTTCAGTAGATAGCCGCCATGGTGGACACCCTCACAGGGCTCCCCTGGAGTCCCCGCTCTCCTCTGCATTTCCCATGAGGCTCCCCCCAAATGAGGCTGTAAACAGGCATTCTGAACATATTGTCCTTTCTCCGGCACACCATGAGCCACCCCGGTTCTGAAGAACACAGGGATACAGCGTTGTGGGGTCGGTCCTGCTGCACGGTGCGGGGATGGGGAAGCACCGGCTGGATGGGGCATTAGTAGCACAAGGGGACACTGGAGGGAAGGGTACTGGCTGGGTAGAGAGATGTGGGCTTGCTGTAGAAAGGTTAGGAGGATGGAAGCACACGGAACAGAGACATGTTGCTTGAAGGCAAGGTGCTGGCTGGACCGAGAGGTCCAGGTAGAAAGAGGGGGACTGTCTGGACTGAGAGGTACAGGTAGAAAGAGGGGGACTGTCTGGACTGAGAAGTACAGGGTAGAGAGAGCGGGGACTGGCTGGACCTAGAAGTACCGCTAGAGAGAGGGAGGACTGTCTGGACTGAGAGGTACAGGGTAGGGGAGACTGTCTGGGCTGAGAGGTACAGGTAGAGAGAGGGGGGACTGGCTGGATTGAGGGGTACAGGTAGAGAGAGGGAGAACTGGCTAGACTGAGAGGCACAGGGTAGAGAGAGGGGGACTGTGTGGACTGAGAGGTACAGGTAGAGAGAGGGGGTGCTGGCTGGATTGAGAGGTACAGGGTAGAGAGAGGGGGACTGGCTGGGTTGAGGGGTACAGGGTAGAAAGAGGGGGACTGGCTAGGTTGAGCGGTACAGGGTAGGGGGTGCTGACTGGCTGGGGGAATGTAGCTGTAGCACCACTAATGAGAGAGCTGGCTGGCTGGCGGGCGTCAGCCGAGCACACAGGCTCTGTTAGACTAAGGGAGTCTGTTGCACAGAAGCTCTGTGTGCAGTACAGAGGTATGCTTGTGGCCATGAGAGGTGTAAGGCAGAGGGAGGGCAGAGGGGTGTGTGGGACAGAAGGAATGCTGCCTAGATAGATGTGTGTTGTGCGCGAGGGGGCTGGTGGGAGGGGCTGGCCGCAGATGGCGGGGGCCCCCTCACCTCGGTGGCCTGGGTGTACTGCTGCAGACGCTCACTGAAGGAGCCAGCGGGCTGGGCTGCCTGAAGCTTCGCACTGTTGCTGCTGGGGGAGAAGGAGTGGGTCTCATTCTCCAGCAGGGTCTTGCCAGCCTACCCGTAGCCCTTCCTGGAGGTCCCCAGCTGCCACCCTTTCTGGAGGGTGCTGGAAACACACCTGTCCTCCACGGAGTGCTTCAGGGTCTCGGTCCCATGGGCCAGCTGTGGAGATGTGTAGAGGCTTGAGTCTCGGACAGCCCAAATAAGATCCATGCTCCAAACCCAGCAAGCTCCCCCTGATCACAGCCCCCCACTTCTGTCTCATAGGGGTTTTGAGGCATCAGCACAAGGGGCCAGGGGAACACAGACAGGGACGACCACAGGAAGAAGGCGCTTGGTTGGAGCTTCACCTACTTTGGTGACAGGGCTCAACGGAGGTGTGCCTGGTTCAGTAGTTCCCTCCACGACCAAAGGACTGGGGGTCCTGACCTGCTGGTGCAAGGACAGGAAACCCAGGTAGCTCAGGTGACCCCCTGCCTGCACCCCTCTGCCCTAGCCAGGGCCTGTTGCAATCAGTGCCTTTTGCTCCCTGGGGCCTTGGGTCCTGTTGGACCCTGTGCACGCAGCTCTGAAATTCCCCTGGTCAGGAGGCAGGAACTGGCCCAGGGGGTCACCAGCATCCTCACCCTTCAGGAATGTGGAAGGCCTCGGGTCCGGGGCTAGGGGCATGGGTCCCTCCAAGCCAGTCTCTGAGCTCACAGGTGTCCACAGAGCACTGTGCAACCGGCCCTCGGCAAGCCCTCACCTCCTGCTCCAGGTCCTCAGGGCCCCCAGGGGGGTCGGCTGGCTCAGCCGCCCCCTGGCTCAGACTCAGCTCCTCCAGGTGGATTTTGGTTTGGTGTAACCCATCAGTACAGGACAAGTTTTCACAAGGCCTGTGGGGCGAGAGGAGACGCAAAAACCAACCTCACGAGGGCCGACGATTGCTGGGTTCCAATCCCTTCCCCATCCCAAACCTCTGTTTCCCCATCTGCAAAAACAGAGCGGTCTGATGAGCTGTGTCCAAGACCACTAAGACCCCAGCGTTTTCATAGAAGGATGATTAGGGGTTTCAAAACTAGCTGTGTCTCCTGGGGCCCCCGGCAGAGAGTCAAGGCCCCTTTGAGGACATCAGCCATGGCCTGTCCTACAGGGTAGGACCACCCAGGTTGGAATCCTCCAGCAGCGCCTTAATCTGGCAAGATCAGCCTTTGGGGGCTCCTGCCCTGCTTAGTATGTGGGCAAGTACGCCAGCAGAAAGGGAAGGAAGGTGGGGGGTCCAGGGTGTTTTTGGGGTGTCAGGTCAGTTGCAGAAGAGGCTAGGGACAGGACGACATGACTGAGGAGAGGGGCTTGAGAAAGGGGTGGCCAGAGCGGGCAGCCGGGCGTGCCTTGAGCAGCTCAGAACCTGAAGGAGAAGATAGTAAACTCTTGTATTTTCCATGGTTTCAGGCTTCTTGGTGTAAGTGCCAGCCAAGACCCAGACCCACCGCCCAAGGTGGGCTAGGGTGGGAGCCAGCAGCAGCCACACAGAGGGGCCATTCAGGAGCTGCAGCCAGACAGCCAAGCCGGCTTGGGGGATGGTGTGGAGGCTGGGACGCCAGGACTGGGCCAGAAGAGCAAAAGTGCCCCCTGCTGTGGAGTAGGAGAATGACAGCAAGCTGGTCTCAGAGGCCCAGAGTATGTAGGAAGCCCACCGGTGCGTGGGGGAAACTGAGGCTGACTGTGTGCAGGGCAGCCCAGGCTGAGCCCCGGAAAAGTAGGGTGCTCTTGGAGTGTAGGCGCTAGGTGTGGGATGCAAGGGAAGATCATAAGGTAGGAGAGTGCCTTTCTGGCCAGGGGTCCCCTAAGGATCACAAAGGGCGGGCGGGCGGCTCAGTCTTGGGTTTCTGCCCATTTAAGGCAGTGGGGTCCTGAGCCCCAAGTCCGGAGCTTCCAAGCAGGCCTGTGAACTCACACTGCCCAGGCCCGATGATGCGGACAGGCTGCTCCCCCCACTCCTGGCTCTGAACCCGGGAAAGGAAAGACGAAGTGCTCCCAGGCGCCCCTCATCCCCCAGCACAGGGGGCTTTGGGCCCCACCCTTCCTGATCCAGACAGGCACACACATCCACACATCTGGAAAGTGTCCCCTGGGCTGCCTCGCCGGCCTACATCTGGAAATACCTGCTCCCCTTCGTGGGAATGGAGTGCGGCCAGCCGGGGAGGGCGGGCGGTGGCCGCTGCAGCGCCTGCATTACGTAAGTGGGCCGCAGCTGTGTGCTGATGTGGCAGCCCCCCCAGCCAGCCGCAGTCAGCCAGGATGGGGCCCCTGGCCCCCGGGAGCCCGGGAATGCACTGTCTTTGCATCTCTCACCCACAGCCATCCTGCCATCTAGCTCCCTTCCTTCCTCTCTCCCTCCCCAACTCACACCTGGGTATTTGGGGGTGCTGGTAGGAAAGGAGGAACTAGAGACATTGCCTGAGCTCCGGTTGTGCCCACTTGCCTTTCTTCTGCCTGCTTCTCCTCCGGATTCTCTCTCCAAGGGCTCTGAGTTCCCTCCGAAGGCTCTTCAGCTCCACAGTGTTGCTGCCTCTGCTCGAGCTTTTGGGACCACTCACCAAAACCCTCATCTTCATCCAACTCGGGGGCCTCTGAGGCTTTCAGGCCGAGGCTGAGGGAAAGAGGAGAGGGGATTAGGACTGGCCACTCATGTCCCCTCCTTTGCCTCCCCTCTTAGACCCTGGCCACAGAAGGAGTTTTCTATGGCTAGGTCTGTCTCCCAGGAGCAGGGCTCTGCCTCCTCCATCAGTCTAGTGTTCGTTGAAGGCAGAACTGTGCCTCCTCCATCAGTCTAGAGCTGTCTGAGGGCAGGGCTGTGCCTCCTCCATCAGTCCAGGGCTGTCTGACAGCAGAGCTATGCCTCCTGCATCAGTCCAGAGCTGTCTGAGGGCAGGGCCGTGCCTCCTCCATCAGTCCAGAGCTGTCTGAGGGCAGGGCCGTGCCTCCTGCATCAGTCTAGGGCTGTCTGACGGCAGAGCTGTGCCTCCTGCATCAGTCTAGGGCTGTCTGACGGCAGAGCTGTGCCTCCTGCATCAGTCTCGAGCTATCTGAGGGCAGGACTGTGCCTCCTCCATCAGTCTAGGGCTGTCTGACGGCAGGGCTGTGCCTCTTCCCTCAGTCTAGGGCTGCCTGAGGGCAGGGCCGTGCCTCCTCCATCAGTCTAGGGCTGTCTGATGGCAGGGCCGTGCCTCCTCCATCAGTCTAGAGCAGTCTGAGGGCACGGCTGTGCCTCCTCCATCAGTCTAGGGCTGTCTGACGGCAAGGCTGTGCCTCTTGCATCAGTCTAGAGCTGTCTGAGGGCAGGGCTGTGCCTCGTGCATCAGTCTAGGGCTGCCTGAGGGCAGGGCCGTGCCTCCTCCATCAGTCTAGAGCAGTCTGAGGGCACGGCTGTGCCTCTTGCATCAGTCTAGGGCTGCCTGAGGGCAGGGCCGTGCCTCCTCCCTCAGTCTAGGGCTGCCTGAGGGCAGGGCCGTGCCTCCTCCCTCAGTCTAGGGCTGCCTGAGGGCAGGGCCGTGCCTCCTCCATCAGTCTAGGGCTGCCTGATGGCAAGGCTGTGCCTCTTGCATCAGTCTAGGGCTGCCTGAGGGCAGGGCCGTGCCTCTTGCATCAGTCTAGAGCTGTCTGAGGGCAGGGCTGTGCCTCCTCCCTCAGTCTAGGGCTGCCTGATGGCAAGGCTGTGCCTCTTGCATCAGTCTAGGGCTGCCTGAGGGCAGGGCCGTGCCTCTTGCATCAGTCTAGAGCTGTCTGAGGGCAGGGCCGTGCCTCCTCCCTCAGTCTAGGGCTGCCTGAGGGCAGGGCCGTGCCTCCTCCCTCAGTCTAGGGCTGCCTGAGGGCAGGGCCGTGCCTCCTCCCTCAGTCTAGGGCTGCCTGAGGGCAGGGCCGTGCCTCCTCCCTCAGTCTAGGGCTGCCTGAGGGCAGGGCCGTGCCTCCTCCCTCAGTCTAGGGCTGCCTGAGGGCAGGGCCGTGCCTCCTCCATCAGTCTAGGGCTGTCTGACGGCAAGGCCGTGCCTCCTGCATCAGTCTAGAGCTGTCTGAGGGCAGGGCCGTGCTTCTTGCATCAGTCTAGAGCTGTCTGAGGGCAGGGCTGTGCCTCCTCCCTCAGTCTAGGGCTGCCTGAGGGCAGGGCCGTGCCTCCTCCCTCAGTCTAGGGCTGCCTGAGGGCAGGGCCGTGCCTCCTCCCTCAGTCTAGGGCTGCCTGAGGGCAGGGCCGTGCCTCCTCCCTCAGTCTAGGGCTGCCTGAGGGCAGGGCCGTGCCTCCTCCATCAGTCTAGGGCTCTCTGAAGCAGCTTTGGTTGGTCCCTGCAGCCTTTGCCCAGTGGCAGGGTGAGCTACTGGATAGAAGGGGCTGGGGGGCTAGGAAAGATCCAGTAACTGAGGACCTAGCTGAGGGGCATGACCCCTGCAGCACCCCACCCCACCCAAAGCTGCTGACTAGGAGAAAATGGAACAAAACAGGGCCAGGAGGAAGGGGAGAGTTATTGGAAAAACAGCCCAGCCCAGCCCAGCCGCGGAGGCCTCCTGGGCCCAAGGAGGAAACGAGCCGGCCTGTGGCCGCCAACTTGGATGTGGTCTCTGTGAGTCACAGGCAGCCAGGAGCTGGGGCGGGGGGCTTGGGGGCCAGGGCCTCATGGCTGGGGTCAGTCCTAGTCCAAGCCAGGGCTGGGGCCAGGCAGGCTGTCCAGAGGCTGAGTCAGGGCCCATGGAGACTAGCAGGGAGGGGAGCTTCACGTGGCTCTGCGAAACCCTCTGTCCACTCAATGGCTTGCAGATGGGGGTCACCGGAGGCAGCCCGAGACCCTTGTGCAAAGAGCTGTTCCCTCCTCTGACTCCTAAGCTGTGACCCCAAGCCCAGGGCCCGACCCCCAGCACGCGCCTCTGCCTAGGTTCCACGTGGCAGGGTCCAGAGCCGGGCAACTTACTGCGCCTGCTGTTCCGGCTGCTCCAGAGACGGACCTCCTTGGTCCTGGTCCTGTTGCTGCCTGTCCCTCTCCTGCGGGTGCTGCTCGCAGGCCGCGGGTTCGCTGTCCTCTCCATTCCACTGAGCAGCAAGCCTGGGACACAGAGGAAAGGTCCTGCCGCTCAGTGAGACTGCCCACCGCCTCCTCTGCTGGCTGGCAAGGGCCAGAAGCCTGGACCCACTCTGCAGCGGGGGTCACGGGGAACGGTCATCCCGAGAAGCCAGCAGTCACACAGGCCTCCCCATCCTGGGGCCGGTCACCATTGCCCCTCTTGCGGCCATCTTTTCTCTCTCCGGGTCCACCCAAGTTCCACGTTAGAGCAGAGTTGCTTCCTGGGTGGGGACCCAGGAAACCCGTGAAGAGGGGCAGAGGATCCAGAGAGTAGTGCCTGGGCACTAGCCACAGCCCCTTGACTAGGACCCTCCACCTCGCCTCCCCACAGTGGGAGAAGATGGTCACCACACAAAGTCAAGGGGGAAGGAACCAGACCCCCCGTCCTTGCCTACCAGCTCCCTTCCTCTCTCTACCTAGTATACCCATAGCTTGGGGGGTGCAGAGTACCCCACCCTAACCTTGGGGCCCTCTGTTGGAATCTTTCTGGGTTGTTTCAAGAGTGGGGAAACTGAGGCAAGCAACAGTTGCTAGCCTCAGAGCAGCCTGGACTCTCTCTCGCTGGGTCAGAAGACAGTCAGAGGAAGGCAGGCCACGGCCGGGGTCTCAAGACTCCACTCCACACCCAATACCTTAGGTTCTCTGGGCTGTGGCTCTCCGCCCTGCCCCTGCTCGCATGGAGTTGAAAGGGGGAGGGTCTGTTTCTACGGTACCCTCCGTCCAGGCCCAGGGTGCCCAAGTTGCTTGATGCTGGGTCTTCCTGCTGGGGTCTCCTTGCTTCTCCAGGCAGTGCCCGCCAGATGACCCCGCAGCCCGCTCCCCGCCCGGGCCTCAATCCCCTGGCCAGGAAGCCCTGCCAGCATATGATCTAGTCTCTCCAGGTCTCCCCTAAGCCTCTCAGACGAAAGCCAGGCCTCTGCAGGCTCCAGGATGAGGCCCGCTCCCCTCCACTCCTCCCCACTTCCCCCCTTGGAGCCACATGGGACTCCAGCCACGCAAGCCTCCGCCCGCGCCCACCCCGCACCCCGCTCAGCTGCCTCCTCGGCCTCACCGGGTCTTCAGCCCCAGCTCGAGTGAGCCCTGTAATTCCCCACACCTGGCTCCCATCATGGGCAGATACCGCGGGCTTCTAAGCCCCCTCAGCGGCCTCAGGCAGGGGTGGGAGGGGGGCTGGTGAGGCACAGGTTCTTGTGGGATTGTGGGGGTCTCTCCTGCACCCTCCCCGTACACGCCAGCAGCCCCCCACAAAAGAATGTCAGAGCGGATGAGAAAAAGGCACCCTGTGGTCCACTTCTGGCACAGCCCACAGAGAAGAGACCCCTGGGGTGGGTTTGTTCTGACTTCCAAAATCTATGTCTATGTGGGGCTGGTGCGTACACGAGCAGTCTGTTCTTGCGTGCGAGCACATGTTCACGTGTGCTTGGATGCTGTCTGAGGCTGGGACTGTTCAGTTCAGTTCCATTTGGGGGTAGGACGCCCCCACCCTCCTCCGTACACACTCTAAGTGGGACCAGGGCCTTGTTCCTGCTCCACCAAGGGCTGGGGGTACCCTCAGTGCACACACGTGAAGTCAGCCTGCCGCAGCTCCTCCTGCCGGCCTGACACAAAGCCTCGGGGAGCCCCTTGCACACCCAGTTTGCACCAGAGCACAGGGACCCACAGCTCGCTGTGACCTAGGCAGCTTGGATGATGCACACCTCACCACGCGGCCACGTGGACTCTCACACTCGCTCGGGCCCTCAAACACGCGTGCACATACATGTGAGCACACGGTTGCTCCAGACTGTGTGCGGGCAAAGACTGGGAGCAGGGGATCATAAGATGGCAGGTCCCGTCCCCTCCCCAGTTCCCTCACAGTTTTGCTCAACATCACCGACAACGTGGCCTGGGCTTGGCAGGACGCCAAGGTGTGTTCCATGGGAACATTCTCTTAGGGGCTCCGCTCTCCCAGCCACCCCCACCTATCACTCTCTAGACAAGGGCTCGGGGACGTAGGGTGCAGGGTTGGGGTCTCCCAGCATCTCCCCCTGAGCTCTGTGCTAGGGAGAGGCCCCACCAGCCCCCCGCTCCTGACCCGGCGCCCGAGCTAGGCGCGCCCGCCTCTGGGCCCCTTTCCCTGCCCCCCCTCCCGCCTGCCCCAGGATGTGAGTAATACGCCCCCTCCCCATGACCTCACCCCCTCACTATTCCACAGCTGGGCTCCGTTCTGGGAACTGGAAGGGGGTGGCTCTCCTGGGGTGGGGTGGGGTGGGGGCCTCTGGCCTGGGAAAGGCGCCCCCCGGCCAACAGCCCAGACCCCTTGGCAAGCTCTCAGATGCTGTCAGACTTTGAGATGGCCGCCCCGCCCGTGGCCCTGGCCCCGCCAGCAAGCGCAGCTGCGAGGGATTTGCTGTTCCCGTACAAACGCAATCAGGCCATTTCCTGAGTGTTCTGGCTCGGGGGCCCAGGGCTCAGCCTGAGGGGCCGGGGTGGGAGCCCTGTCCCCATCCCCCCGCCCTGCTTGCACGGTGCGTTCCAGGGTCTACCACAGGCTGGGTCTTCACCAAGGGAGCCCAGCCATGTGCAGACCCCCCACAACTGTTTTACATTCTGGGAGGGGACCCCAAAACTCAAGGCAGCCCCCCCACCCATGCTGGTTGCTTCCCACCAAACCCCAACTTAGGATCCTGTTTCTCTTCCTCCTCTGTACCCCTCCTCCTATATGCTACTGCCCAGAACCCACGTACAGCCCAACCCTGCCAGACCCGGGCTAGACCCTCCCAAATGCCCACTCTCTTAATGCTTCCATGGATAATTCCAGAAAGCCCACAGATCTCAATCCCTGTCCCAATTCTGCCCCCTGCAGGCAGCCCGCATGACTGCCCCCTCTAGACAGCTTGAACGGAAGGTTCACCATGTGATCTTTTTTTGCTTTGAGGGGCACACTGGGGGGAGATGAGGGGCACTCTCAAGAGGAGGGTCTGTGTGTCTACTCCTTCACACTGCAGGAACTCCAACATACAAGCTCTCCGGAGCACAGGCTGGAGGCGATGAGGGGCCTGAGAGCCAGACTCAGCCCCCGGGAGCAGCCACTTGGGCTCCGTGACATCTCAGGGGCACGGCCCACCCACAGTCTAGTAGCTGACCACTGCGGAACCCTTGACTCTCAAGCGATTGCCGAAGCCCCTAGGACACGGGGCCCAGCAAGGAGAGGCTTGCCGGCTGCCGGGCTCTGTGGAACACATTGTCCCCCCACGATGCCTTGGAGCAAGCTTCTGAAAGTAGTGCTCAGAGTTTGTCCTAGGTATAGGTGCCAGAGGCAGACCAGCACCCACGTCCCGTCCCTCAGGGATGCTAATCCCAGGGGCTGCCACAAGCAATACCCCTTGGCTGTTGGGTAGAGGGGTCCTGTTATCTGTGAAGAAGCCAGAGAGGAATGTGGGGCATAGTGCTGCTTGGCTGTCACTCAACCCCGGAGAGAGTTATGTAGGCGGCTGTGTGGAATGAGCCCAGAGTACCTGGTCAGCAGATGGGTGCTGGGCAGGCCAGGCAGAAGGGCAGGAGCCTGTGCCCAGCCCTGGATGGCCATTCCAGCACTCTATTCCATGTCACCTCTCTGAGTGTGTCCATGCCGACAGGTCAGGAAACTCCTTTGCTGTCATCTCAGCCAGGGGATGAGAGGGACAGTCCGCTAGGCGAGTCTCACCATCCACTGGGCACGTCTCACCGTCTACTGGGCGCATCTCACCGTCCACTGGGCTCTCATAATCCACTGGACATGTCTCACTGTCCACTGGGCTCTCATAATCCACTGGACATGTCTCACCGTCCACTGGGCTCTCATAATCCACTGGGCGCGTCTCACCGTCCACTGGGCTCTCATAATCCACTGGGTACGTCTCGCTGTCCACTGGGCTCTCATAATCCACTGGACATGTCTCACCGTCCACTGGGCTCTCATAATCCACTGGACATGTCTCACCGTCCACTGGGCTCTCATAATCCACTGGGCGCGTCTCACCGTCCACTGGGCTCTCATAATCCACTGGGCAAGTCTCACCATCCACTGGGCGCATCCACTGGGTGCGTCTCACTATCCACTGGGCACATCTCACTATCCACTAGGCGAGTCTCACCGTCCACTGGGCAAGTCTCACCATCCACTGGGCTCTCATAATCCACTGGGCTCTCATAATCCACTGGGCTCTCATAATCCACTGGGCTCTCATAATCCACTGGCGCATCTCACCATCCATTGGGCACGTCTCACCGTCCACTGGGCGCGTCTCACCGTCCACTGGGCTCTCACTGTCCACTGGGCGCGTCTTGCCATCTGCTGGGCGTGTCTCACTGTCCACTGGGCTCTCACCATCCGCTGGGCTCTCACCATCCACTGGGGGCGTCTCACCGTCCACTGGGCGCGCCTCACCATCCGCTGGGCTCTCATAATCCACCGGGCGCGTCTCACAGCCCAGGAGGTGATTTAATAAGCAGGCCGACAGAGGGACATGATTTTGAACACGAGTGTGAGAAGTGACCAGATTCTAGGGCTGGGGGGTTATAAAAGTAAGAGGCTGAGGGGCCTGGAGACCTCAGAGGTGCCCTGTGTGCCAGCATGGCCCCTCGCAGACGTGATCAGAGCGGGACCCTGCCACCCAGTTAGCTCTGACCACTCTGGGGAGGTGGCAGGGAGAGATGGGGAGAGAGGGATGTCAGAAAGGACTGGGAGGGAGAAGTCATGGTTCTGGCTCGTCTCTAAGTACTGCCTGAGGAAGCCAGTGCCTGCTGTCGGGCAGGATTGTTGGGGGAGACACTGGGTAGAGCTTAGGCATTGTCAGACCCCAGGCCTCCGAAACAGCCAGTGCCTAGTCTTGGCCACTGACCTCCCAGTGACCTCAGGCCAGCAACCTAAGAGAGAAGCTGGGCTGGGTGACACAGGGAAAGTCGGGGTGCTATGCTCCCAGATTTCCTCACTCCCAGGAGGCTGCCCAGTCTACTACACGCAGCACATGTATCCAGAAGGAACATATACCAGTGTGAGAGCCAGGGGCTCAAGCCTGGTGACCCTGATCTCCAGCCCGCCGTTCCCTCAGTCCCAGGCAGCTCGGAGGAAGGTCACCTGGTTGCCGCGTTTCTACCTGCAGGGAGCGACGGGTTCAGTCTGACCCAGTGCTCGGCTGCCCCACCAGCCACTGCACAAGGGGCTCACTGTTTTGGGGATTTGGTCAGTGCTACCCCTGCAGGGACCACGGTGCCAAGTCTGGGGGCGGGTCCTGGAAAGAACACAAAGGGCAGAATGGCTGGCTGGGGCTGGACAGGAAGAAGAGATGCCCAGAGGCCAGGAAGCTCTGGCTGCCTCAGAAGCAGAGGGACGATGGCGGGTAGGAGGAGGGGAGGCATGAGTGAGCAGAGCCCTTGCGCCCCTGAGGTGGCCTGGCAACATGTCTGGGTGAGGCACTGTCCCAGCGGGGGTGTGCCAGTCATACTGACCTGTCTCGTGTCTGGCGAGAAGGAAGGACTAGGCCATCAGGTGGGAGGCCGGCTGGGGGGCTTGAGAATTGGGGAGCTTCGGGGTGTGTGCCCACTCTGGGGAGCAGGAAGGAGCCCAGCTTTGGAGCTGGACATCGTGAGCTCTCTGATTCCTCTAGTTGGTGGTGAGACCCCGTGGCCAGACGCCTCAGCGAACGCCCTGGACACCCTCTCTGAGCTGGGCAGGCAGCGGCTTCTAAGCGTCTGTACCATGCCTAGCAACAGGCAACATTCGAGGCCTCCAGAGCCCCTTTACCCGCCTCCTCCTCAGCATCTGCCCCGCCTGTGAAAACCAGCTTCCCTACAGCTGCTGGGGGGACTGCCTAAGACCCCAGGTTCCAGCCTCCAACCAGGTCCCACAGGAAGCCGTGAGCTCCAAATTTCTCCCTTTCACCAGAAGGAGGCGCTGTTCGTCCCCGGCCATAGCTATGCCTCTCTCAATGGGAAAGACTGCAGGTATGGGGGGTATGGACACTGACTGACTTCCTTCATGATGGGTCCCAGCCTCCTAGGGCACCCCCAAATCTACATCTCCCCACCATGAAAAAGCACATGGCATTAGAACCTCTAGCTCACTCCACTCAGGACCCTCAAAGCTTAGTTTTCCCTCTGGGCCTGGAACCCCCGAGGGGACTCAGCTGCCACCTCTAGCGCAGGCTCCCTGGTTATTCAGAGTCCTGTGCCCTGCCCTGGCTCTTTCCAGCTTTCGGCCCACCTGACTTCTCTTGCGTGCTGGTTCCAGACTTCCCCAGCCACGGCCCTCAGCCCTCGCTGCGGAGAGAGCAAGTCAGGGATACCAAGGCTCCCCATCACCCTCCCTGGCTCCTGAGGCCTGGCTGCATGCCTCCCCAGTTACCCCCTGCTCCCCCACTCCAAGACTACACCTTCTCCTCCTCTCAGCTAGCCTGGGACTAGGTCTGGGATCCGGGCCTTCCTCCCACAGTCTTCCTCCTCTTCCTCCTCCTCCTCCTCCTCCTCATCTCGCACTCCTAACACACATCTCCCTTTCTCCCCAAGCACCCCCTCCCCTGCCTACAGGTGCCAGCCCTTATAAGCGCCTGGTCAATCTTAGAGGGGCCGAGAAGGCAGCCCTGACCCTTTGGGGTGGGCTGAGGGCCGCGAGGACCCCAAGTTCTCTCAAGTAGGGGTCTGTCCGCGTGTCCTTGGGACACAGTGGTGGGAAGAGCTGCAGTGCCATCAGGCAGGAAATAGGAGACACCTGTGAGATGTCTCCAGAGGGGGGGGCAGTGGCAACGCAGACCCCACCGAGGCAGCCTCCATCTCCCAGTATTGCCGGCACAGGTGCCATTACCTGCCCCCGGCTGCCCCTGATGTTGATCTCACCGCACACAGAGTGGAGTGGCATTTGGCTCCCGGCCTCTAAGACAGTTCCCTGGGGGGGGGGGGGCACCATTTGTCTTGCTTCTGGATTCCAAACCCCAAACCCCACACCTGCCTAACCTCCCCCAAGGGGGCTGCATCCTCAGCCTGTAACCATCTGTCTCATCTTTCCCGGTGGGACTGCTTTAGAAGACACGTGCACCACTACCCCTCTGCAGTGGAAAGGGTGCACCGGCGCCTTGCTCCGGGGAAGTGATGTGGAGACCTGTCCAGGGACCACAAAGCACCTTGGGGAAGTCTGGCTGTGATTCAGATATGAGACCTGGCTCGGATCGACCCAGCACAGCACCCGGGCCAGCTGAGCAGACACCTCCAGCTCTGCCTAGACACCCCAGAGGATGGTGCCAGGAAGGACAGGGCACCCTTCGGGCATCCCTGCCCCAGCTGCCGTTCTTGGGGAAGCACACGGTAGAACCTTTCCCTGAAGATCCTGCAAGAGAGGTGGAGGGCAGTGCTCCCGAACTCGGTGAGCCCCATCTCCCTCGGACACCAGAGACGATCTGCCCTCACAGGGGGACTCAGAACCAAACTGTTTGGCTTGCTGACGCCTCATCCCCTCCCTTGGTCTGGGAGCCCTACTTCTTGCCGTGCACCCCCTGGTCAGCCTATTGCCGGAACGTTCTCTATTCTAGACTCCTGACTCTTACCTCTCTGGCCAGGTCTGCTCAGTCCAGCCTGACCCTTGGAGTCCCGGACCTAGACCTCCTCCCTTCTGTGACATCTCAGCGTGGCGATGTCTCCTGCTGGCCCAGCTCTCCCCCTCCGCCAGGCTTCCCACCCTCCATATCAGTGCACAGTGCTCCTGGTCCCAGCTTTCCCCCTCCACCGGGCCTTCCCACCCCTCCTATCACTGTGCAGTGCTCCTGGCGTTGGGGCCAAGGGTACAGCAGCCCCGTGGACCTTCCTGGTACCTATTCTCTGTCGCCGCACCTTGGAGATGTGCCCTGCTGACCTGCTCAGTGCCGAGCACCGGGTGGGTAGAGGCTCCGGAGAGCCCGTGGCTCGGAGCGGCAGGCAGCCTGGCAGAGCTCACAGCACTCAGCTCACCAGGCAAGGCTCTGGCATGCTCCCTGACACGCGACGGCGCCTGGCATCGGCTCGAGACGTTGCCATTCCCTCCTCTTCCCTCCCTGGCCGCTGTGCCCAGATCCACATCGCCCCAAGGGCCTCGCTCATGACTCTGCCACGGATGCTGCCCGAGTGCCTCTTGTCCTCCATCCGGTCACAGGTCCACATGGTTATCTTGGCTGCCCATCCTGACGTGAGAGTGACCAGGTCAGCCAGGTGCTTCCCTGAATCGTCTTCCTCCCAACGCCGACCCGCACACAAACCACAGTTTTCCTGTCTCGCAGAGCACTGGCCAGTAGGTCACTGCCCCTGCCCCCTGATGCACCCTGTGGCTGCGACTGAGCTCAGTGCCGATAGCTACGCGGGGCTGATGGCTCCTGAGATGCTGGGGAAAGGGGGGTCTGGTCCAGACTGGTCCACTTCAGCCTCCAGCTGCGCGCCATGCCCATCCTCAGCACCCCAAGGGAGATGGGAAGGGGAGACGGCTGCGGGGAGCTCTACGGGCCACAGGGGGCTACGTCCCAGCGGCTGAGGTCTCTTGGACCTGCCCCGCTCTTCTCACCCCAGCTCCTGGCCCAGACCTGGGGCTTCAAGAGCAGCCACATGTGTAGGAGCCAAGCAGACACTTCTGTCCCCAGCACGTGTCCACCACTGAAGGCTGAGGCTCGAAGGACTCATCGTCCGGGTCTGAGGACCCTGGTGGCCGGCATGTGACAGGGTGAGTCCTTAGTCTCTGACAACCAAGTATGGGGAGACCAGACAGCAACTGGGGTCAGTGGGGGTGGGGTGGGGCAGGAGCCAAGGTAGAGGGGGACTCTTGGCCTCTCCTCGTCCCACCAGCTTCTCAGCATCTCAGTAGCTCAAATGTTTCTTCCCACAGCCTTCTGTTTCCTACCATCTCCTCGACACTCATCCCCCCCCCCCCGCAAGCCCAGGTCTCTGTTCCTGTCTATTGGCGAGGTCAGCAGAAAAGGCCCCGGGCCCATCGACACCACGAGGTCTTTCTGCCTGGGCTCTGTGTGTTTTGTGTTTTTTGTCCTTCTTCTCCTTTTCCACCTGCTAGGACCCAGTCTCTTCAAGACCCTCCAAGTTCTGCTTCTCCACCCCTGCGTCAGCATCTCAAAGCCAGGCCCGCATCATCTTACCAAGTGCCACTAACTGGCAGGACCCAGCATAGTTTCTGTCCCCATGACTGAATCTCATGACCACGTCCTGTCCCCCAGGCCTGGCTATATACTGATCCCAAGGGTCAAGGGCTGAGTCTGGTCTCGCCTGGCACCAGGGCCTGAGAGCCTTCCCTTTCTCTGTCCAAGGACCACCAGAGGGCTTCTCATGCCTAGCCTCTGACCCACCTGCAGCCCCTTGCCCACCTGTCCTCTGGAAACCTTCAAGGTCCATTCCGGCGCTGTCCTCGGGTGAGCTGCTCTGAGCCTGCCGTGATGTCCCTGGGGTTCTGACCCTCCAGTCATGCAAGGGTCCCAGGAGCCTCTCCAGGTTCCAGCAGTTGTGTGGGGTGGGCAAGCCCCCGGTTGCCCCTGTGCCCTGGTCGCTGCTCGCCGCCCAATCTGCCCGATCTGCCCAGCTCTGACGCGCCTGTTGGGGCTGGAACCGGAACCTCAGTGCTCTGAGTTCTGGCCCTGACACCCTGCCAGGGGCTGGGCCACTTGGTCCCTGTGCCCCCTGCTGCCGACTCGGCTCGGCCTCAGGCAGTATGAACTCTGGCAGCCAGACCACCCAGCCCACAGGGGTGCCGCCCACCGGCCACCCGGCCTTGCCAGGGGGGGGCTACCCCACCCTCGGGATCCCAGCCTCTGATGGGCCTGCGGAGCCACGCCTCTTTGGACTTTGTGGTTTGGAGGCCTGACTTCCCTCCCTTGGGGCCACCCAGCAGACTGCCAGCCCCATCCTCTACCTTATTGCCACACTGGGTGCCCAGAGGCTCTGCAGGCCCTGAGCAAGGGGTACGAGACTGACAAATGGCTTCAACACCAGGGACAGCCTAGCCCCTCTTACTCTCGAGCGGTGCAGGATCAGGTGGCAACGTGAGAGCCCAGATGACCGTCCTTAACTTTGAAGTGTGCTGGATCTGAGGGGGTCCTGATCTCTCCTGGGGACAGACAGGGGACACCCAGATCCCTGGCATGGCCCAGGAACAAAAGGGTCAGTCTGGGGTCTGGTTGGACATGCGCCGAGTCCCTGCCTTTGGAACCCAGACACAGATGAGACTTGCCCCTGGTCTGTTGACCCTCCTGCAAGAACTTCAGCTTAGCTCACTTTGCATCCTGGCTCCAAAGCGTGCCAGACAGTGGACAGGCTGGACCCTTCTCTAGTCTGGGGTCCCCGGAAAAGGATCTAGGAAAAGACTCACCACTGGCTGCTTGGTGACCCTGAGCAAGCCACTTGATCTCTCTGGGCCTGGTTTCCTCGTTAACATAGACAGAGGCCTGTTTGCCAGGGCTGCCCAAGTAAATGGCGTTGGGACTCTAGAGGTCTGGCAGAGGCCACAAGTACTGAATGGTGCCATTCAAGTGTGTGTGTGCGTGTATGTGTGTGTGTCATATATGTGTGTTCATGTGTTTATGTGTACATGGGCATGTTCACACACATGTGTGCATGTATGTGTGCATCCATGTATGTACATGCATGTATGTGCATGTTGTATTGTGCATTGTTGGTGCACATGTGTATGCCACACGTATATGTGTAATATGTGTGTATATGTATATGTATTATCTATGCACACAGTGTATATGTGTGTACATGGTGTATATGTGTGTGCACATGTGCATATGCGTGTATATGTACACGTGTATATATGTGTACATGTGTGTATGTGTATGCATGTGTGTATGTGGATATGTGTGCACATGTGCGTATGCTTGTATGTATCGATGCCTATGCACACGTGTATATATGTGTGGCTGTAGAGGTGCATCTCACTGTGTGCAGCCCAGCTCCGCTATAGGGCCAGGTCCCCAAGGGCGCGTAGGGCGTGCATGTGCCCTGGGCGCGACTGCATGCTGTCCACTGTGGACCTGCTCAGCACACAGACCCCTTTGAGGGCTGCTGGGCCCCTCACTGTCTCCTGCCCAGGGACTCAGGACTGTGCCAAGTCTGAGCACCGTCAAGGCCATGCCATGGCTCCAGCCCGTCGCCCACCACCCTGTCTCCTGGTCATCGGGGCATCAACTGGCGCCTGGCATGGTCACGGCTGCCCGGGTGCCTGTGGCCAGACCTTCCTACGTGCAGGGATGCACAGCCGGGTCCCCAGCTCTCCCGTCACCTTCGGGGTGCTTTTGGGCCCCAGTTTCTCCATTTGTGAAGCGACGCTGGCAAACCACAGAGTGATCAAAGTGTGATCAAGGTATTCCCAAGTCGTCGGGCCACGGGGGACCCTTGAGGATGGTAGGACAACAAGATCCCTCAGGAGGATATATGCTAGTCAGCAAGAGGGACACCTGGCCCGAGTCGGACGGCCATGTGTGGATCCTAGGCACTCCCTAAAGCCACAGCAGGGCTAGGACTTGGGAAGGGTGTCTCCATGGCTGTGCCTGGCTCCCCACCGACAGCCAGGACCACGCACACAGGGAGGTTGAGCAATAGCAGTCATGGAGGGACCAAGCGACCGTGGCCAAGGGCCGGGAGCAGACCACCAGGCCAGCAGAGGAACAGAGCCGCCCGCCAAAGGAAAGCACAGCGGCTTCCTGGAGGAGATGGCAGGGAGCAGAGCCTTGAGCCTGGAAGGGCTGAGGAGGAAGGTGCTGTAGGGCGCTCCGAAGGTGGCTCCGTTTGAGGTCTGAGGGTCCCGCTGCTGGCTGCCCTCTCACTAACACACAACAGAAGACCCTTCCTCGTCTGACCCCCAGAGCCAGGATCCTCCCAGCAGGTCTAGGGCTGGTGGGGCCCGTGGTCGCAGACTTAGTCTCATAGTCTGCAAGGTGCATGGGAGGGGTGACTGGATGGTCCCCAAGGGCACAGGAAAGGCACAGGGGGCCTTGGCAGCAACTCTGAAGATGCATTCTTGGGGGGGGGCTGGGGATACACGGAGAGGGGGGAGGAGGAGAGGCTGTGGCAGGAGAGCCGATGGCCGCACACTGGACAGAGATGTCCTTGCGCATGTGCACACATGGCCTGGCATGGCCTCTGCCCACATCTGCTGGCCTGGGCCAGGAGGGACCTACCTCAACAATTCCTCCTCAGGAGCGCAGGGCCACTCATGCTGCTGGCCAGCTTGCTGCCGCGACCTGGCCTGACCCCAGCCCTGGGGACACAGCCTGTGGCTTCAAAGGCTCGGCAGCCCAGCAACTCAGCTCACTCTCCTCTCCTCTCCTCTCCTCTCCTCTCCTCTCCTCTCCTCTCCTCTCCTCTCCTCTCCTCTCCTCTCCTCTCCTCTCCTCTCCTCTCCTCTCCTCTCCTCTCCTCTCCTCTCCTCTCCTCTCCTCTCCTCTTCTCTGCTCTCCTCTCTTCTCCTTTCCCTTCTTCTATCCTCCCCTGCCTTCTTTCTTTTCCCTTTGTGTTCTTCCTTTGTGTTGCTGCCCCGGTCGCCCTGTCTGTCTCTCTGTTCCCTCTGGCACTGACTGTTCCTTCCCTGTTTCCTTTGTCTGTCTGTCTCTGTGACCTTTTTATATGTCTGTCTTAGCCTCTCCTGCTCTTGGGGCTGGGGTCGGGAGCTGGCGCCCAGCTGGTGACCCCAGGCTCCGCCACTGTCCCGCCTGCCTTCATGGGTCTCTCATCCACTGTCCCGGCTGCCTTCATGGGTCTCTCGTCCACTGTCCCGGCTGCCTCCGTGGGTCTCTCGTCCACTGTCCCGGCTGCCTTCATGGGTCTCTCGTCCACTGTCCCGGCTGCCTTCATGGGTCTCTCACCCACTGTCCCCGGCTGCCTTCGTGGGTCTCTCGTCCACTGTCCCGGCTGCCTTCGTGGGTCTCTCGTCCACTGTCCCGGCTGCCTTCGTGGGTCTCTCGTCCACTGTCCCTGCTGCCTTCGTGGGTCTCTCGTCCACTGTCCCGGCTGCCTTCGTGGGTCTCTCACCCACTGTCCCCGCCGCCTCCGTGGGTCTCTCACCCACTGTCCCCGCCGCCTCCGTGGGTCTCTGTCTTCTCCTTCCTTAGGACGCCTCCCAGCTGCTTTCCTTCTGTCCCCAGCCCCCTTCTCCCCCCCTTGGTCTCCTCCGCCTCCTCCTCCTTCCAAGACTAGTAAAAATGTCAGAGAGGAACCCTCCCAGGCCCACGCCATGGGGGCCTAGCGGGCCTGGGGCCTGCTCATGGGCAGCGCGGTGGCGCGCTCCCCTCAGGCCTCCTTGGCTTGTGCCACAGCCCTGCCCGCCGCTCCCCTCCGGGTGCCCGGCCCTCAAGCTGCCTCTCCATCCTTAGAGCCTCTTGCCTCCCTCTGAGTGCCCACTGAGCCCTGCTCTGTCCCAGCTCTCTCTGAAGCCCACCTCTCTCCTAGGTCTGGGCCTCGCTGCCCGTGCCCTGTCTGGCTCCACTTCGCCCCTCCTTCCCTCTGGGTGTCGCTGTCTCCATCTTGGTCTCCCTCCCTTCTTCCCTCCCCACATTCCCTCCTTCCCTCCCTTCCCCCCTCCCTCCTCCCTCCAGGTCTCCTTTCTCCCTCTGTTTATTCCCAGCCCTTTCCTCTTGTGTCTCCTCCAGAGGGAGGCAGGGCACCCCAGGATTCCTTCCTGGCCCCCCAGTGGGGAGTCCGCCACCTCCCCAACACCCAGGCTGTACTCAGAGCAGGAATGCTCCCCTGAAGCTCAGATGCCACGCACAGCATCTCCCCTAGTGCAGAGAGCCACGGTCCCCCGAGAGACCGTGGGCATCCGTGGTTGGCATCACCAGTCAGCCCCCTGCCCTGTCCTCTGGCCCAGACCCAGGGACCAACAGCCCAGCCCATTGTTTTTCTGGTTGGGCTGAGTCGCTGTGACTCACCAGAGAACACTGGAGGCTAGTGGCTGGGCAAGGGGCGGGACTGGCCCCACACTGGTGGGGAGTCGCCATGGCCAGCTCTGACAAGCAGACTCACATCCGGTGGCTTCCCGGCTCCCCATACGCACAGTCTCTGAGAAGGATGCTGCTAGACCCATGAGCCAGATGGGAAAACTGAGACCTGGCGGGCAGCACAAAGACAGGGCCCGGCAGAGCCAGTACCATGACCACGGGCAGCTGCCTACCACCCCAGCACTGCTCACTGCACATCTGCGTGCAGGGAGCCAACTGTCAGTTGTCCTGTGTCCCTGCGCTGGAAGAACGGATGCATCCCAGCTGCATGACCTCTGTGGGCCAGGAAGTTGGGCGCAGGGCATCTGGGGCCTACTGAGGACTGATGGAGCCACTAGCGTGCCTTGGGGTGCGAGTGTCTCAAGGTGGCAGCTGCAGGGAGCTATCACACAGGTCTCAGTGAGGTCAGCCGCCCACCGCCATCCATGTCACCATGTGGGCTGCAGACAAGACCCACTGGGGACACGGGATGCACAGCAAAGACGGCCGAGGCGACTGTCCTTCCCAACAGGATGCCACAGAAGCAGCTCACTCTGAGGGAGCGAGGTAGGGCAGGCAAGGGCTGAGGCTCCCTCTGTCAGCCCACCCTTCGAGCGGGTCACCCAGAGGAGGAGATTGCCCAAGCGGTCATCTCATGCCATTCCTCACCCCTGTCCTCATCCCAGCTCATTGTCCAGTAGTGAAACAAGGTCAAGGTAATTTGGGTTCAAAAGAAGAATTTTCCCAGAGAGAAGCGGGCTGTCTTGAGGGAGTTTCCTGGTGCTAGTGAAGGTGGTTGGAAAAGAGTAGCCATGATTCCTGCCTCTGAATCCTTGCCGGCTCTGGGGTGGACAAGACTGCCGAGGTCTGATATCAGCTTTACTACTATCTGTCTGTCCATCATACCCTGTGTTCATCCTCACACCCATTTACCTACTCAGCCACCTAGCCATCCATCTGTGCATACATTCATCCATCTGCCTGCCTATCCATCCATCTATCTGTTCTCTAATCCATTTATCCATGCATCCATTTGCCTACCAGCCACCCACCCATCCATCTATCTGCCCATCTATCCATCTCCCATCCATCTGTTCACCTATCCATTTCCCTGTATAGTCACTCATCCATCCATCTACCCATCTGTTTGTCTACCCAGTCACCCATCCATTTGCCCATCCACCCATTTGCCCATTCATTCCTTTAATCAGTTACCCATCTATCCATTTAACCATTCATCCATCATCCGCTCATTCATCCATCCATCCACGCATCCATCCACCCATCCATCCATCTACCCACTCATTTACCTACCCAGTCACCTATCCATCTATCCACCCACCCATTTCCCTACACATTCATCCATCTATTTGCCCACCCAGTCACTCATCATTCATCTGTCCTTACACCCATTTACCTTTGCATCTATCCACCCATCCACCTACTTCCCTCTCCCTCCATTCCATGTTTATGGTGAATCATTTATGAACTCACCAGACCTTCAACACGCTCATCCATCCCATCTGCATAAGCACAGTGAATCCTTCCATCCATGACTTCAAGGGTTCATTCATTCTCATGACCCACGAGAACCCGTGCTTCACCATAATTCCCCATTGAAAAGTACCTATTAACCAATCCATCCATCCATCTTCCCATCCATCCATCCATCCATCCATCCATCCACCTATTCATCTGTCCATCCATCCATCCTCCCATCCATCCATCCATCCATCCATCCATCCATCCATCCATCCATCCACTTATTTAATTGTATAAACATGTATAAAACACACAAAGAAGCACCCAGGAAGCCACCTGGCCATTTGAATACCACACTCATTCACTAGTTACTAATTATGATCTCTATGCTCACCCATCATTTTGATGTCCATTTATCTAACTGGGATGATTTCATTATAATGCATGTTTGTGGAGGAGTGTATATGCATGTTGCTTGTGTGTATGTGTGGGGTATATGTGGGTGAATATGTTCATGTGTGTTCATACGCATGCAGAGGCCAGGGGTCAACATCAAGTGTCATCCTCAATCCCGTTCCATCCTATTCTTTCAGACAGGGTCTCTCACTGAACCCGGGGCTCCCTGGTTTGCCAGGCTGGTTAGCCAATGAGCTCTAGGGACCTGTCTTCCACACATCCAGTTTTTATGTTGGTTCTGGGGATGAAGCTCGGGTCCTTGTGCTTGCTGGTCAGTACTTTACCGTTGAAGGCCCCTGTCCCGGTTCCTCCATATGGTCTTCTTTTCATGCATATGTGCATGTGTCTGCTTTTTTTTTTCCTATCATTTATAAGTCCACTCACGGATCTGTCTGCCCATGCACGTGTACGGGGTCTCACCCTGCAAACCGCTCACGGATCTGTCTGCCCATGCACGTGTACGGGGTCTCACCCTGCAAACCGCTCACGGATCTGTCTGCCCATGCACGTGTACGGGGTCTCACCCTGCAAACCGCTCACGGATCTGTCTGCCCATGCACGTGTACGGGGTCTCACCCTGCAAACTGCTCACGGATCTGTCTGCCCATGCACGTGTACGGGGTCTCACCCTGCAAACCGCTCACGGATCTGTCTGCCCATGCACGTGTACGGGGTCTCACCCTGCAAACCACTCACGGATCTGTCTGACAATCCACATATATGGAGTCTCTCCCTGCAAGCCACTCACAAATCCATCTACCCTACAAGCCACATATCCCATTGCAGCCAGGCATGTCCCTATAAATGCAAGTCACCCAAGCAAATCAATTCTTAGAGCAGTTACTAGAAAGTGCTACCTTCCATCCCATCTACCAGCCATTTCTCCATTCATATCTCTATTTACTTATTCACATACTGTCCCTTGATCCATTTGTTTACTGTGGAAGTGTGTATGGGCTTTAATCACAACGTGCTGCAGATTCAGTGCAGGCAATGTTTTTACTCTCGTGATGCCAACAATCCAGTGGGAACAAGCATACAAGTAAATGTATCCTGTCATATCTTAAGGGGTGGTAAATGCTGATGAAAACATGAACTAGGGTAAAGAGATGTGGGGCACCAGAGGATTGAGATCTTGTGTGTGACAAGGAATGTCTCATGAGAAGGAATAGGCGAGTCCTTGTTGAGAAGAGAAGGACAGGAATGAGGGAGAGGAAGGGTTGAGGTTGAGGAGGGAGAAGGAGAGAGAGTCTCACAGTGAGAGAAAATATTCCAGGAAGCGAGCACAGTACTACTGATGGAAAGGAATCTCTTCACACACCTCGACCTTCAGTTCATCCAGCACCAACTCTTCCATCTACTGGCTTATTACCAATAGTTCTCTTGATGTCCTTCAATTAATCCATCCATCAGTCCTGTCATACATCTGTGTCCCACCAATCTATTCATTCACTTGCCAATTCTTTCATCCCATATACCCATTCTCCATCACATCCATTTACGCATCACTACACCCATTCACCTATCATTAATCCAATCACTTCTCTCTCTGCCTGTTCATCCACCCATCCTTCCACCCACCCATCTTCTGTCCACCCATCTATCTGTCCATCCACCCACCTATTCATCTGTCCATATATGCATCCATCTTCCATCTATCTGTCTATCCATCCATCCACCCATGCCTCTATCCATCCATCCATTCATGTTTTGACACACCATTTCATTTCCTTATCCTTATCAGTCAGCTGAATATATGATTATTATTCAACTGGTTAAACTATTACCCATTTTAACATATTAATATCTGTCCCTATTTTTCTCTTTTTTAATTATTTTTTCTACTTTTACAAACATATTGAGTATTCATCCCAGTTTCCCTCCTGCCTCCTTCCTCCCATTCCCTCCCTTCCCTTCACTATTCCCTCCCACTCCCAGAGGAGCATAGAATAAGAAAAACAGGAAACAATATAATAAAACAACAATATCTGTCTCATATCAATTGATAAATATTATAGCTATTCATATACATTCATAAACTCATGAGTCACCAAATTATTTTACTTGTTCTTTTATTTATACATAAGTCTGTCTTTCCACATATTCATCTGCCTACCTACTCACTATCTACACACCAGTGAATACACCTGTCCATCCATATATTTGTCCATCTATCCATAGAATCATTACACATGTGTGCATCCATCTACCTACTCATCCACCTACCCACTCACCCATCCATCCATCTACCCATCCACCATCCACCCATCCATCCATCCACCTATCCATCCATCTATTCACCATCCATCCATCCACCTATCCATCCATCTATTCACCATCCACCCATCTACCCATCCATCCATCCATCCACCATCCACCCATCTACCCATCCATCCATTCACCATCCACCCATCCATCCATCCATCCATCCATCCATCCATCCATTCACCATCCACCCATCCATCCATCCACCCATCCATCCATCCATCCATCTACCCATCCACCATCCATCCATCCACCATCTATCTGCCATCCATCCACCATCCATCCATCCACCATCCATCCATCCATCCACCCATCTACCCATCCACCATCCATCCATCTATGTATTCATCCATCCATGTTTCTGTTCATCTGCCTATCCCATCCCATCTATCCCCACATCATCCATACATCCCACACATCCCATCCACCTATACACTCAAACATCCATGCATCTATCCACATAGTCACATCCATCCACCCACCCATCCATCCATCCACCTATCCATCCATCCATCCATCAATCCATCCATCCATCCGTCCATCCATCCATCTCTAGCTATAGATTCCTCCATGTATCCATCCATCCCATTCCATCCATCCATTCATCTATCCATCCATCCATCTACCCACTTATCTACCTAATTGTTCTTCCTCTACTTCTTCAGCCACCTTTCTATGTCTTTATATTAATACTTTTTCTCCATTAATTATTCTTTTATTTTTTTAAGTTTTCTTCCCTCTGTGGCTAAGATATGACTTAAAGCGCTCATGGCTCGAGAAACATCTCCTGCAGGTGGAATGCTGGGAGGCGACAACCGAGACCACAGCGGGAGAAGCAGCAATTCATCCACTTGCAGCCCCAACCTGGGAAGAAGATGCTAATTAAAGCGAGATGTTGACTGGAATGGAGATTGACATTGACACTGAACCACAGACAAGGTGGAGGGAATTAGAGGGCATGTGGAAGAGAAAGCGGAACCCCCCCACAGCAGCAAGGGCTTATCTACAGTGGCAAACGGATGAGCAAGAAAGACGGCAGCTGACTCCAAGATTCTAGGTGGCTCAGTCGTCCATCTGGTGCTGGCTCTGAGAGGAGGAGGTGGTCTTAGGGTGATGGACCCTCACCCATTTACCCTCCTTGCTCACAGTGAGACATCACACATCCTCTCACTCGGGGCACCAGAGGAACTGCCCCCCTTGATGCCCAGTCTGCTGTTGGGAGAATGTGGAGGCCAGGATGCAGTGTTCCTGGTGGGAGAATGTGGGGCCCCAGGATGTTCCTGGCCCGAATGGCCCTTGCTGGCTGTTGGTTTCAGTTCCCAGTCCTGAGTGCTTCTCTCTCAGGCTATGTCCCTGATTGTCAATAAAATATTTTCCGGCCTCCTGAGGGGGAAAAAAAAGCTCATGGTTCAAGAATAACACCCCAGGAGACCAAGCTGCACGCGGACCCTGAATAGGCCCTGAGAGCCACGAATCTACTCTCTGGCTCTCACACCCTTCTCACCCCCGCAAAGGATTCCAACAGAAATGCTCACAGCACAGGGTGCAAGGGGCCGTGCGCGTCCTCGAGTCAAAGAATCAGGACCGGTGATCCTGGTGGCTTCTGACAGCACCACTGCTCCGGTTCACAGAGGGCCCCGTCCAAATGCTTCTGGCCTCTCTCAGCCCCGTGTTTCCCTATAGCTGGACATGGTGCAGTGGGCCGGAGCTGGAGCAAGGGCAGGCGCTGGGTGTGATAGGAAGGGGGCTAGAGGCAGGGCTAGGAGAAGGGCAGAGATTTTTTCTAGGTTGCTTTGTCTACAATTCCATGACTCTATTGAGAAGATGCTTTGGAGAGATGGGAGAGGAAGAAGCAGGAGGAATCAAAGAAGAAGAGAGACAGAGGCAGCTTTGGGTTACCTCGGAAGCTAACCGTCTAGAGTAGATTGCTCCAGGAAATGGCATGGCCACTGCTGGGGGGCGGGGGCATGCCTCTCTCAGCAGGCAGAGGGGTGAACTGAGCCCCACTGGCCAGGGATGGCATCCCCTTTTTTCTTAAAGAGAACCTTCATTCTATTAGAGTTTCATACTTGAATACAATGAAATCACGTTAGTTTCATCCTTTATTACCCAAATCCATCTCCCCTCCCTTTCCCACCACAAGGATCCCTGTTCTTACATGTCCACCCAGGTGGCAGCCAGAGAAGCTGAGCCTTTGGGAGGACTGTGTTAGACCCACCCTGCTCACCATAGATAAGGTCTCCTGGACATTCCAGACAACCCTGCCATGTTGGGGGACATCCACCCTCATTGACCTGGACAGTGCCCCACAGTGTACCCCTCACCCTTTGGGAGTCCTTTGCAGAATGGTGGGCACACATCACGGGGGAGGATTACCGCAGGAGCACCTTTCTGGAGCAGCTTAGCACAATCATCCCAGGTCCCCCCAATCCTGGGCCCACAGCAGACATGACAGACTACACTACTCTAGAAGGGTCGCCGGGGAGGGGCCCGTGTTCTTTGCTTGATGGAGTCTCTCTGAGTCCTGAGAGCCCAGGTTAAAGAGCCTGGTAAAGGGCCGCTCAGGCTGCAAATGCTGGGTCTAAGTAGCTACATTCTGAATGTGCAGATGGGAAGACTGAGGCCTGAAGGGGCACGCCTCCACCCTGACGCCCCCTCACCCGGAAGTGGCATCTCAGAGTCCCCTAGCCCAGGACTTAGATTTCCCAAGAGAAAGGCCCATCCCCTCCTGCTGACCCCCATTGCCTCTGCAGGACTCCCCATCCCTCCGGTATTCTCTCAGGGAAACTGAGGCAGAAGCAGCCACTAGCGCCATAGTAGAGGAAAGAGCGTCGCTCTGCCAAGACTATCCATCCTGGGCCCTCCGCCCCTCAGACCCACTGCCTTGCTGTCAGAGACGTACAGGGTGGCCCAGGGGGAAGAAGCTTCTGACTTCTAGACTCGGTGGAGGCGATGCCCATGACATACTCAAGTGCTCCCAGCGTCTGGCTTTCCCTTTCCCACGCAAGACGGGCATGTAAAAGGTCCGGCTGGAAGGCCAGAGAAAGCTGCTGGGCCCTAGGAAGAAGGTATCCAGTGTCTGGTCTGAACCTCGCTTCTTCTCAGCCCTGGTGGGTCCTTGACTGGGGTGGCCTGGCCCAGCCCTGCTGTCTGGGGGGGAACCCCAGGTCTCAGCCCCTAGGCCTTCACCCTCAGGCCTCCACACATGAGAGCAGATGGATGAGGGTCTCTTCTCTGGGTTCCTACCTTCACATGAAGGCTTTGTAGCCACAGCCCTCTGGTTAGAGGTGAGAGGGGCAGCGGAGTGGGTGGTCCAAGAAGGGACCCTGCCCAGTGACCTTCGGATCGTCCCTGTCCTTCCTACCTCTGTCTTGAGAGGCAAAGCAGGTTCCATTGGGCAGGTGAGCAATCAAAATCTTGGGGGTTCAGGAAATGTGTGTGTTTGCGGGGATGGGCTCAGAACAGTGAGAGATCAGGGATGATAGTGGGGAACTGGGCGGGGTTCAAGGACAGGCCCAGTGCCCTGCTGAAGTAGGTACTGGGGGAGTCTGGGCGGCAGCCATCCAGGGACCAGAGAGAGAAAAACCCGTGTAGCATAGTGGAGCCAGGTGAGTGGGCGGGGCCTCTGCAGAGATGCCCATCCATCAGCCTCTGTCCCAGTGGGGGGAAGCCTGGCCTTTTGTGGAGATGGACAGTGTGTTGACTTCAGGGTCTCTCTCAGGGCTTGCAGGCCACGTGGCTGCCCTGTTCCCCTCTGGGTCTACAAGTCCCGTAGTGCGTCATGCTCTGCGTAGAATGGGACAGCCCTGCTCTTGGGGCAACAGTGTCGAAATCACTACGTGAATAGGAGCCTTAGCAGAGGTACCCGTGGCCCCAGGACGGACAAGCAAATGACCCCATGGTTGGGCAGCCAGGCAGGGAGTCAGCGCCCCCCAGAGGAGGCCTTGTAGTACTGCAGCACGAGGGGGGGGCTCAGGAAGAGGCAGCAGCATCGCTGGGACCCATGGCAGCTCAGCCTGCCCTCAGCCTGGGATCCTGTGACCTTCACCCAGCTTGCTAGTCTGGCCCTCTGTGGGTGGTGGGCAGCACAGGGTGGGTGGCCCCCGCTCTGCTCCAGCCCCAGTCGAGTCTTCCTGGTTCTTGGGGGAACACATGGATGGGAACTTGGCCACACACTCCCTCTGGGAAGCAGGAATTTTTTGTGGCCTTAAGCTGGAGAGTCCCCGGTGCCTGAGTCACCCTGGGAAATGCCAGCCCTCCCCCACCTGGGCCCAGCCGCATTCTGAAAGGTCAGGGGCAATTTTGCCTTTCTTTCTTCTCATTTCAGCGGGGACTTCCTAGGAGAAGCCTAGGATCCGTATTTCTTCTAAAGGTCAAGCAAGAGCTCTTGACAGACCAGCACAGGTGCAGGTCCGGGCTGCGGGCCAGTGATGTGGCACCCGGACCCGCAGGATTCCAGACGGTCCTCAAGGAGGGCCAGAAAGGGCCGAGGAGGAGGGCAGGGCTCGCCGGGAGCGCGTACCTGCCCTTCTATGGGCACGAGGTGGCGGGTGCTGACTGAGGACATTTCTCGGCAGGTTACAGCTGTCACAGGATCACTCAGAGTACTCAGTGGCCGGTGTCCTCTGAGCCCTCCTTGGTTCTCCATGCTGCTTGTCCCCTCCCTGGGGACAGTCTCTATGGAGCCTCTCCAGGGAGGCAGGACACCGAGAGCCCCAGACTAGGCATGTGCGTGCCGAACGGGTACCGGTCCTGACCAGCGGCACGCTCGACCCTTCTGGACCCTAGAGCCCCTTCGACTGTCCCCAAGCCAGGGTCCAAATGGGAAGCCGCAGTGGGAAGACTGACACGGAGTCTCCTACTGCTCCCAACACGCTCCCCTTCATTATCACTGATGCCGGCTGGGGGAGCCCCGCCCTGGCCCCCTCCCCCACCGCCCTGAGTCCAGGCTCTGCCTTGGAGGCGGCCTGTGGACTGCATAGACTTGACTCTTCAGGCCTTCCCTCCATGAGTCCTGAGGGTCATCTCCTCCTAGGCAGCACCTCTGAGAGGGTCCCAGGGTCTAACCCTCTTCTGATTTGAGCCTGCTCCTCTCCCACCTTCCTACCTCTCACACCTGGGCCACCCCACATCCTGCTTCCGCGAGGCCTCTGACCACCATAGCCGTCGCAGAATGTCCCTTCCTGCTCCTCAAAGCCTCCCCACGTTCCGATACCCTCACGCCTCTGAGACCTGTACCCAGGAGCAGGACATGTGTTCATGCCTGACCGGGCCTCTTTCCTGCCTCCTGACAGATCTTTCTCCCCAGGCATCATGACCCTGGATGAGGCTCACAGACTCCTCAGAGCACAATAGCCTCTAAGAAGCGGGCAGACTGGGCCCTCTGCCCACCTAAGGCACTTTAGTGGCCCTGTTGCCTCAGCCTGCGTCCCCCTCTTATGTCCAAAACACAGCGCCTGGCCCTTGGAACTCCCCGGCCTCCTCCATCTTCACAGGACAGTTACCTCCAAAGGCAGCCCACCCAGACAGGCCTGCCAGTGGGAGATGAGGGTCCTGCCCACTGCCCACTGCTCATTGTCTCCAGCCCAGCTGTTTTCCTCTCCCAGTGTCCAAGCTGTGTCCTGACACCCCCATCACACGAGGCATCTACACCTTTCATCATGACTTTGACCCCTAGAAACCCTAGGAGTCTCCATGTTGTCCAGTTGGGCTGTACTGCAGAGGCAGATGGAAGAGACACACACAAACCTCTATGGTGACAGGGAGCCCCTGAGAGCCCCTGAGTCCCCCCATCCCGCCCACATTGGACTGGCCTCCGGGCAGCCGTCATCCTCCCGCCCTGGGGCGGCTGTGGACACTCACCCCGCGCTGTCTTCGATGTGTTCTTCCTGCTCCTGGCAGCTGGGGTGGCTGTCGGCCTCCGCCATGGGCCTGGTGTCTCTGGCACGGGTACGCAAGCTGCGGCTCCCAGTGCGTTCTGCAGGGCCGTGGCCGGGAGCCCCTACCCCAGCCCAGTTTCACTTCCCCTTCCGGCTGCAGGTTGAGGTTTGGAGCCTACCGGCTGGCGGTGGATGTTGTTTTCAACTCTGTTGCAAGAGAAGAAGAAGAAGAGAGAGAAAACCCCAACCCCAAACCTCCCATCAGGAAGCGTTGGGCAAGTGACCGACGCCGGGTGCCTGGGGCGAGGACAGAGGTGGGTCAGGAGCTCCGTGTGGCTCTAGGGGTGCAGCCGGGATGCCTTGTGCACCTCCTGGGTGCCAGGCAGCCCCCTGGGAGTGCCTGGCTCGCCTTCAGTATAGGGATCCACGGTCCTTTTCATATTCTTGGAACCCTTTGTGTGGGCAGCCGTGCTTCTGTGTGTGTCCCCAGAAAGTTGCGGCCTTGGGCACCGCTGAGGGGCCTTGGCCGTCCAGGCCCGGCGCACTCTGCACATGAGGGGCTTGTCTTGCGCTCTCCTCTCGGTCGTCTGCGTCACCGTTCTGCTGACCCTTTTTGTCCTTCAGCCCTGCGAACCGACCTATGGTTGGTCGGTGTCCCCAGCTCTGAATGGGGGGTTCCTCCTAAGAGGCAACGCACTGGCGAGGAGAGAGTCAGGCTGTTGTGGAGTCATAAAGTGTGGAGGACCCGATTCTAAAACGCAGGGACTTGAGTCAAGGTCTCCTGGGGACAGAGTCCTATAGCCCAAGAGGAGGGGAGAAAGCTGCTACTATCCTGGCCAGCCCTGGTCAGTGGGTAACCTCAGAAATCCACTGAAAGATCTAGCGGGGATTCGGTGCAGAGAGCTGAAGGCAGCGGGGCCCAGACAGCACCACCCCGAGGGAGGCGGGCCAATGCCCTCCAGCCTGCCTGGAGGGGCAAGTCCATCTCTTCCCTTTCCTGGCCACGAGACTCAAGAGGTGGGCAGAGCCTGGCTTGCCCCATCCCAGCTCTGGCAAGGACCACCAAGGTGGCCCAGAACAGCAAAAGACCAAGTCAAGACGCCCGTGTGCTTCCTCCTCGGCTGCCTCCTTTGGGGCTTCCTGCATCTTGCTACCTCGGGGCGGCGCGGGGACAGGGAAACCACGAGGCCCACGTCAGTGCAGCTGCGGAGCCCAGTAGCTCTGGCTCTACCGTCTCCGTCTGGAGACCTCCTCAAGCTCTCTGTAGGCTCCAGGGTCGTGGGACCCGCATGTTGGCTGGGTTACTTCATGGCCTCCAACGCGCCGGTCCTCAGGGCCGGGGATGGGCAGGTGGAGACCACTGTCCTCTACCACAGGCCAGTGGCTACTGTAGGCTGTTCTGGCTCCTCACCTCAGACCCGATGCACAATCGGAACTCAGAACTTTTGTCTGGCAGCTAGAGCCTCCAGAAATGCACACCCTGATACCTGTTGGGGCGTCTGAACCCGAGGACCTGGCACCACCAGAGAGGCAGTTCTGGGCCCTGGGTTACAATCGCAGCACACATCCTCAAGTCCAAGTGTTAAACAATCAGCCTCCAGGGCTGGAGACGGCTCAGGAGTTGAGACTCTGCTGCACAGCAGAAGGTCCTGAGTTCAGATCCCATGTTCCACATAAAAACACCAGGCAGAAATGGCAGTGGCCCGCACCTCAGGCTCTGTTGTGTGGAGTCTGGGAAATCCCAAAGCAAAGCAAGAAGGAGGTTGAGACAATCCAGGATGATTCCCGAAGTCCCCCACAGGGACACGCAGTACCCTCTAATACATACGCGCGCACACACACACACACACACACACACAGAGAGAGAGAGAAAGTGAATAAATAAATAAAATATTAAACATCCAGTCTCCAGAGTAGCAGGGCGGAGGGGTGGGGACCCCCAAGGGGCAAAGGCCACGGGTGGCCTGCCATTTGTGGGACTGACACTGTTGTGCAAGCTGGCTCTCTCCATCTGACTTAGTGTCTCATCATGCGAGCGAGGAGCTTCAAGAAGATCTCGCCAGGGCCGACGCCATGTTCCTGGGCTCCTCACCTCCCGCACTGTGAGCTACACAAAACTCTACCGAGCTCGTAGAGCAGGAAGGCAGCAACATGCCTAGGACCTGCCCGTGTGTGTGACCTACCTCCCCCACCACCTCCATCTACCTGAGGTGGGAGCTTTCAGCCCCTCTAAGCCCCAGTCAGACTCCAGGCCTCGAAGAGGGGGGGTAGCTCCCCCTCCTCCTCCTCCTCCCAGGCTGAGTAGGGACTGACCCCTCCCAGCAAGGATTGGATACATATGTCGAGTCCCAAACCTCAGGCTTCAGTAAATGCCCTTATATGGAAATAGGTTTGTTGTCTTTGTAACCAGTTAGGATGAGGTCATCGAGGGGGGTTTGCCGCTTCAATATGACTGGTATCTTCGCGAAAGAGGAAACCTGGGCCGAGACATACACAGGAAGAAGGCCAGGGCGTTTGGCAGAGGTCAACGGTGTTTCCACAAGGGTCACTGGCCACCGCATAAGCTGGAGCAAACCGGACAGATGTCCCCTGTGTAGTCTGTCAGAGGACGGTGCGGGCTGCAGATGTTGCTGACAGAGCCTGTGACTAGCATGCACAAGGCCCTGAGCTCTGTCCCCAGCAGCACACGCACACTCTGCACACACTCATGCACACACACACTCTACACACTACACTACACACACTACTCACACTCACACAGACACACTCCACACACACACGCATACACTCACACCCCCATTTGTGAATAGGCTGGGAGAAGGTTGTATCTGCTTCTGTTTCCGGGCTGTTTACCCTGTTTCCTGTTGGCCAAGGAAGGAATCTCCTCCCCATCCCCGATACCTGGAAGGCCCCTCTGCTCTGCCTTCTTTGCACGATGGGCTGAAATTCCGCAGAAACCCAGCGTGTGAATATAAGCCTTTGCTCCTTGGGCTGTGTCTGGCCTGATCTCTCGGTCGCAGCTATAAGAAAAGAGCAGGAGGATGCTTCAGTCCTGGGGAGCTCCCCTCCCTCCTCCTGCGGGGTGCTCCCCTCCTCCTACTGCCTGCGGAGTGCTCCCCTCCCTCCTGGCTGGTCCTCACACAAGCACAGGACCAAAGGGCAGGAGGCCCATAGGATGCTCTGGAGCCTGGATGCCCTCATGGTGCCCCAGGACCAGCTGTACCACCCTTGCCTCACCCTCTCACATGTGGATTATGTGGATGAGCCCTTTTGTCCGTCTCAGATGATGTGGGAACAGCCGGCATCCCTATGGCCTGTCCACGCCGACTCCTGTGGTAGGTGAGCTCACATGGGCTCCAGCAGGCCTTGACCCGGGGCTCCCAAGCCTCCCATTTCCACAGCTCCTCTGCCCTCACATCCTCTCCACCAGGACCAGTAGTGTGCCAAAGCAGAGTGCCCTGGGTGGGACCACCAGCCGTGTGCATCTGGGAAGGGGGGCCCATGGAGACAGCAGGCTTATAGATGCAGGCCCTTCCCCCTGAATCAGGCACCTACATTTACTTGGAGGGTGGCAGGCTAGGAGCGGGGCTCTTCCTGTCCCACACCTGGTGTGGCATCCAGAGATAAGGATTGAGCAAGCGAGGGCGCCACGGAGCTCTGCCCTGGGGACGGAGCTGGCGGGCAAGGCCGAGGACACCTGCGAAGCCGGCGGGATGGAGGGACGCGAGGACCGTCCAGGTTGGGCAACCACAGCAGAAGGACAGGTGGAGCTGAGAGCCTGGAGCCCAGAGGGGCTGGGCAGGGCCCAGAGGCCACTGAGACCTGCTCCTGAGGGTAACTGCAAGAGTGAGTTTGGGGCAAAGTCCACACCTGGTTCTGTCCCAGTGGGCAGGAAAAGAGGCTCCAGGAGGACGGGGATGTGGACTGAGTCGGGGGTAGAGAGAAGAGGGGGCCTGACGAAAGGCACTGGGGAGATAGAGGCCCTTCTTGGATGTGGGTCCAGAGGACAGTAGGACACTTAGGTACTGACCGGGTGAGAACATGTCCAGGGTCCCCCCAGGTGAGCAGAAAGGCAGCTTGGAGTGCTGAGTGGATGTGCGCCCAACATTCAAATATGGGGAGCCGAGGGGCACGCGAGGCAGACACCAAGCCTGCCAGTGTGGTGGACCTTCCTCCAGGCTCCTGCGTGTGCCCCTTGTTTGCTGGTCTCCTGACCCTTGGGGGGCACTCAGACCCACGGCCGGGCACCTTTCGGCCTCACACCTGACCACCTACACCCTCCATCCTTTGATCCCCAGCTGCCGATTTTCTGTGTGTGGAGGGGACATTCATTCGTGTGCACACGTGTAAGGCCAGAGGTTAGCAGTGGCTCCTTCCTCTGCTGCTCTCGCCCTTGTTTTTTAGATTTATTTGTTTGTTTGTTTGGTGTGTGTGTGTGTGTGTGTGTGTATGTGTGTGTGTGTGTGTGTGTCAGAGGACACTCTTTGCTTCGCTCTGGAGTTTCCCAAGCTCTACCTTCCAGGATTGGAAATACAGGCCTGGCATTTTTACATGGGACCTGGGATTCAAACTCAGGACTTCCTGCTTGTGAGGCAGAGGCTTAACCCCTGAGCCATCTCTCTGACCCTCCCTTATTGTTTGAGACAGGGTTTGTTCCTCTTTTTCATGTGACCACACTGAATAAATCTGACCTGTCTGTCGCAGCTAGAATGACTGGCCGTGCTGCCCAGTGGACCACCTGCTTCCGCACACACATCCAATCCCAGCGCTGGGTTACACATCTGCATAGACGAGAGCTGAGCTGAAGTCCTCAGGCTTCCACAGCAAGCACATTGCCCGTTGAGCATCTCCCTAGCCATCCAGCAGCTGAATTCAAAAGTAAGGTCTTCCACACTTTGTGTGTGTGTGTGTGTGTGTGCGTGTTTAAGAGGGTACTTGACTGTGTGTGCTTGTACAGCCCCAGTAGTAACACTTGGGAATCATTCAGGATTGTTTTACCTCCTTATTGCTTTGCTCTGGCTCAACCTTCCAGGGCCAGAATTACAGGCCTTCACCATTTTCACCTAGAATTTTACATGTGGGTTCAGAACTTAGGTCTTTTTGCTTGGGAGACAAAGGTTTTAATCTTTACGCTCTCTCTCCAGCCTTTCCACGCCTTTTAAAAAATCCTCTCTGTTCAGTGACTTAATCCCCCTAACCCCACTCAACCTTTAGCCTCCCTGTACCCCAAGGGCATTTCTCACCCCCTCCCACCCATCTTTTCTGCTTCCTCCTCCCATCTTACTGATTCCAGTCCATTTCATGCCCAGGAAGACATCCTCATCCACATCTCCTGCCCAGACCTCACTTCTAGCCATTCCCTGGGGAATGCCCACAGTTCCCAAACCCTGCGCCAGCTCCCCGTTGCCTCTTGAATCTTGGACTCTACCAGACTGCTGAGCTCCTGCAGCCACCAAGTGTCTCCCAGGAAACAACGCTTTGCCTCCTTACAGGGACCTCCCCCCACCTCGCCTACCTAGATCTTTCTAGAATGTACAGCTGGCAAGGACAACCACATACTTTGCAGAAACTGCCCCACTAGGTCCCGCTGCATGCTGGGACACCTGAAGTCGGCTCACAGAGCCGCAAACAGCACAAGGCGAGGACAGAGCCGGGCTCCGAGCGACTTTGGCGCAAGTTCTCCACGGACTGGCCACTTTGGCTGTGATGGGCCCCTTGAAGTTTATCTTCACAGGCAACCGCAGCCAGTGCCCCTAAGTCTGCCGTTGGCAGCCTGCAATGGGGGCCACAGAGAACGTCACGGTGCCTTGTGTCGCTCCCGCATGGCGTCTTGGGAGAAGCAGAATCTTGCCCAGGGACTGTGTGCACAGTGACCTTTCACCAAGCAGCAAGGAATGCTTTGCGTGCTGAAAACACGATTTCCCAAGACTTGTTATTCTTAAGAACTTGTTTGCACCGATAAGCTCCCTGAAGCAAGGAATGCTTACTTGCTGAAAACATGTTTTCCCAAGACTTGTTATTCTTAAGAATACATTTTGTTAGGTTACCTATTAGAAAAAATACAGAAAAAAATGGAATTCTGCAGGTGTCTGCATTGTGAGCCTCAGTACACTTGGTTTCTGCTTCCTTGTACACCACCCCAAAATACCATGGTTGCCAGGCAACCTAGAGTCCCCTCAGCATTACGGCCTCTCTCCTTGGTCTCCCCCTCTTTCAGATTCAAGCTAGAAGCAGGGCCGTTCCCAGCAATCCATCGCCCCAAGAACCAGGACTTCATTCCCCATGCTTCCGCCCATCTGCTCTGTCTGCACCAGTCCCTCTTGTCACCACGATCTGGAATCATGTGCTTTTCACATGTCCTTTAAAAAAATGTGAATTTTCACTTTGATAGCTTATATCCATTGACAGCACGAAAGCTCTAGAATCATCCAGGAGACACATTTTTTGGGTTTGACTGTCAGAAATGACATAGGATAGGTTTGCTGAGTAGGGAAGACCCCCCCACCTGGAGGCAGGGAGCACCACCATGGGGGTCCTCTCTCGGCTCTGCCTTCCCTAGAGCCCAGGTTCCTGGTGCCCAGCCTCCTGCAGCCAGTCCTCCGGACACATCACCACCCACTCACTGAACTGTGAGGAAGGGTCTGCCTAGCAACAGGCGTCTGGATACAAGCCGAAGCAGGTCCAGAGCTAGAAAGGCCTGCGGGAAGCTGTGCACAGAGAGGGGCGCCCAGCTCTTGGGGCTGGGTGAAGGCAGGGGCGATGTTCTTGGATGACGTCCTTGGCGAGGGGCTGTCTGGGGATCGGAGGGCCCAGCACTCATGGTCCAGTGTGGGAACGAATCGCTGGGGTAGCCTCTTCTAGGCACCCACTGAAGAGCACAGGGACCCTCAAGGACGCCAAAGGCATCTGACAGAGAGGGACAGCGCTGTAGCTGGGGTGGGCGGTTCTTGTCAAGCATATTGGGGTGCCACCAGTCCCAGCCCTGAGACAAGAACCTAGGCCTCGCCTGGTGGGCACAGGCACCTCCAGAGAGGCTGCTGACCCGAAACAGCCCCTGCTTGTGTCTGTGGAAGCTGCGAAGCCTGGCGCTGAAGCAGCCCAGGTCCTGCGTCTCCCAACGTAGGGGAGTGACCTTGCACTCCTGCTCGGGTGGGGACCAAGACAGACTGCACAGCGGTAGGCACTAGACACAAGGTACGTGGTGGGGGTGAGGGTCTGCCCAGAGCCACGTGGGCGGAGCTCGGGGGATGGAAACACAGCCGCCATCCGTGGCACCCAGGGTGTCTCCATGCTTGACTTCAGATGGGGGTCTGTGGATAGTTCTGCCGGAAGGATGGGGGCTGCCCTGCCCCAGGGTGCCCCTGTCCAGGACGTGCCTGCCATAGGTTTGAACTTTGCCAAGGGGCAAAGGAGCTCCTCGGGGAAGCTCACAAGTGATGGGCCCTGCCGCCATCTTTCTTTGGGATGCAGCACTGGACATGTTCAGAGTGCGTCGCGACGCCTGGGAACAGATGCTGATCATGTCCACCAGCTTCAGGGTGGGCTCCAGGCAGCCTGTCCTTGAACCACGTACCCAAAGCCCTGCAGCCTCCACATCTGCCTGGCTGGCCGCATCTCTGACCACACTGTGTACGGGGGCCCAGGGATCTGGACAGAACCAGAGTAGACCAGTCGTGGGGATGTGAATACTTTATTGGAGGGAGGCCTGGTACTCCCTGCTCGGGTGCTGGGCACAGGGCGCTCAGGTGGGGGCCACTGGGCTCTAGGACTCAGATTCAAACATCTTCTTCCGGCCCTCCATGCCGGACTTCTCCTCGATGTTCTTCCTCCAGTCGCCCACGTCGCGCAGGTCACGCTCCTGGAGGCAGAGACAGAGGCTCAGCTCATCCTGCCCCCTGCCCACGCGCCCCAGCCCGCCCTCAGCATTCGTCCCCCTCCTTGGGAAGGGGCAGCCACGTGGCCCCGGTCGCCTACCTTCTCGGTGTCCTCCTTCTTGACCTGCTTCAGGTTGGCTCTCAGGTCCATGCAAACCTTGTGCTTGGAGCCCAGCAAGGCCTTCAGCATGGCGTCGGCCGACATGCGCACACGCCGCAGCGGAGGCCTCTTGAACTTGCCCCTCAGGTCGAATAGTTTCTGGTTCATGTCTTCCAGCTGGGAGGAAGGAGCTGGGTGGGTTGGGGGGCCTTGCCCTGCGCCCCTGTCCCATGTCCCAACTCATGCCACTTGCGCCTACCTCACTGGCAACTAGTTCCATCCATGCCAACTGGCCCCGCCCAGTATCCCAGACCCCACCACATGCCACTGGGCCACCCCATGCTCCACGGCCTGGTCCCGGGCCCACCCAGCCCATGGCTTCACCCATGCCCCAGAAAGCCCCCCAGGTCCCAGGGCCTGCCTGGCTCCTTGGCCCCGCCCACTCACCTCCTTACTGCTCTTCTGCACCTTCACCTCCATGTCGTACTTATCCTCCTCGGCAGCGTCGATCTTTGCGTGCAGTTGTTTGCAGAGCTCCTGGGTGGGAGAGCGGCAGGGGCAGGGTCACACCGACTCCCGAGGGCCACCGTCCGCCCCCAGCCCCGACCACCAGGCACGTCCCCCACGGGAATGGGAACCGAGGGCGGAGGGTTGCAAGGAGAGGCTACCTGCACTTCAGACATGGAGCCAGGGATGTGCAGCGGCGGGCAGTGCTCGGACAGGTAGTTCTGTTTCTCAGACTCACGGCGGCTCTCCTCCTTCTCCAGCTCTGTGGCCGCGATCTGCAGCATCACGCTCTGCGGGGCGGGTGTACCAGGCAGGCGTGAGGGGCTGCGGCGGACCCCTCAGCCCGGAGCCCCAACTCCACGGAGAGCCGTCCCTACCTTCAGGTGCTGCCTCCGGGCCGTGATGGCCCTGTTGCGTTTCTGCAGAGCGGGACGGAAGGGTAAGAGTCAGGCCCGGCTGACCTCCCCTTTCCGAAGCTGGCCAGGCCTGGGGTCCTGTCTGGCCAGCTCGGCCTGAACCTCCCGAGGAGGCCGTGGAGATCCCAGACAGAACCCCACTCCCCCACAGTTCAGGGTCTGCTTCAGGGACATTGCCAGTGTGGTACAGGGAGCCCAGGGTTAACCAGGCTGGGAGGGTGGGTGTGGCTGGACCTCGGAGGCCAGGGAAGTGAGCGAGCCAGGAGCAGAAATCAGAAAGCAGAAGTGATTTGCTTGTGATCAGGCCCCAGCCCCACTTCCCCTGCCGCGTAAGGGCCTAGGCAACCACTTCCCTCTCTCGGGGTGTCTCAAAGAGTGGGGCCCTCCCTTGGGGTGCTCTTCTCTGAGCCTCCGACCTGGGGATTTGAGGGATTTGAGCTTCTGACCTGTCTCCATGCCAGTGGGGGCTGTTCCCCAAATAATACTCACCTCTTCACTGTCCCAGAAGGAAGGGGGGGGGGAGAGAAAAGAGAGGTTAGGCCAAGGCTGGTGTGGGCAACCATAGAGTCCCCAGAGACATGGGGCAAAGGGGTGGGAGGTGGCTAAGGTGGGCAGAGAGTATGGGCCAGGGGACCCAAGCCCTGGGAAAGGGACTTCAGGGTCACCCTGGGTGGCACTTACTCCCCCATCCTGAGGTCTTGTGCTCTGAGCCTGGAGGAAGAAAGCAGTAGAGGTGTTAGGGCCTATTCCCCAGGAAGTCATGCACAGAGGCCTCGTGGCACGGCCCTCACTTCTGTCCTGCCACAACCCCAACCTCCTTAGAGGGCAAGGTCTCGGAGGACACCCCCCACTCACCCTGAGGGTGACAAGAGGAGAAAGTGTTCCCAGAATGTCCCAGGCGGGCCCGAGGAGCTACAGCTGTCCCAGAGGGAGGGGTAGAGCGGGCCGCACAGGTGGCAGCCGGGGTGAAGCTGTTATTTTTAACTCTCGTTCCTTTGGCTGGGGACCTGAGCGCAGGGAAGCACTGCCTGGCAGGGTCTGGGGACCGGGGTCCCTGCTTGTGTGACCACCAATTTTCCTGCCTGTGTGTTCCCAGTGTCAGGGCTTGGTCACCAGGGACCTCTCCGAGACCACACACCCCTTCTGGCCTCCCACCCAGCACCTGCTGCTTCTGACTCCCCGTTGCTCAGAAACCAGCGGTGGGAGCTGTTAAGCAGTAGCCCCCGGCCCCAGGCCCCTGTCTCAGCAAGTCCTCGGGTGAGCTAGCCTGGTCAGCATCCTGTCTTCAGCCTGTGAAGGGCAGGGCCGAGCCTCACCTACGGTCTACGCAGCAAAGTTGGGAGCGAGGTCAGACAGGCAGCAGCGAGATGGACTGGTAGGCAGGGGAGGGGTATAAATGACTTCCCCCAGGCCGGGCCCCTGCTCAGAAAGGGCATAGAGTGTCCTCAGACCAATGGGGGCACAGAGAACTAGAGAGACTCCCCACCTGCCCAGTCGCCTGGCCAGCCAGTCCAGGCGCTGGCCGGTCCAAGAAGTCTTGGTGTGTGTGGGGTGTCATTCTATTTATGGCCCTGTGACGAGTTCGAGATGCCACCCTTGTTCTTGCAAGGAGCCCAAGTCCAGGGAGCGCAGCCTTGGGTGGGTCTCTGAGGCACCCCACTCACACATCCACTGAAGCTTCTCTTCGAGGGGAACCTGAGCCCCCTGCCAGCCAGCTGACTAGGGATCGTGGTCGAGCAGACCCCCGATGCGGCCTGCAGGCTGGCCACTCCCTGCAGTGGGGTATCTATCTGTTCCCCGCTCAGGCCCTTGGGCTGACTGATGGCATATCAGCCCCTCTGCCGAACCAGACCCCCCCCCAATCTATAGCCCAGGCCCAGCGCAGGGGTCGAAACCAGAAGAAGCGCGTGCACCCCACCAAAGAGCCTGCCTTCCTACAGGAGAGGGGGGCAGATGAGCCCCCGGAACAGCAGCTGGGCCCCTCCCAGCCCGCCACGTGTCCTGCCCGCGGGCCTCTGCAGGCAACTTGGAACACGTCCTTCAAACCCGAGAGAGGCGCACCACCCTGGAACCTCTCTCTGACCTGTGGGGGCTCAGGGGCCCCCAGCTGCCTGGGCAGGCCCTGCATTTCCCTGCTCACTCAGGGCCGGGGCCCTCGCCCCTCTCATGCATGAACCCCACCCTTGCTGAGAGACGTGGGGCTCATGGCTTGGCCCCAGCCCTGCTTGCTCTGGGGGCCCTGGGGATCAGGGGAGGGTTGGAGCTAAAGCCCGCCAGATGTGCGGGGATTAGGAGGTGCGTTCTGGGCCAAGGCTGCACCCCCACCCCAAAGCCCCAGATAGACTTCTGAAGACATCTACTGCCCCCTACTGACCACTCAGGCGGCGCCCGGTGCCACTATGATCGAATCAGACCGCCTGTCCTCTTTCTCTTCGCCCTCCAACACCCTGCTCCAGGTGAGCGCTGCTCTCCCCGGCTATGCCGACTGGCAGAACAGAGAGTGCCCGTCTCTTCAGGGATCTCGGGAATCAGGTCTTGAGCAGAGACTCGGGGCTAGTGAGTCGGTGAAGGGGTCTTCCTGCCCCATCTTTGGAAGGGCTGTGCACGGAGCGTGGAACAGCCCCCAGACGCGGTCCCTCCCCACTGTGTTCCACCAGGACGCATGTGGGGAGGAGGAAGTATTTATTGCAGAGGTTTCTCTGTGAGCGCGCGTGGCGTCTGCCGGGGAAGCTGAGGCCTAAGGCTGCTGTCAGGGCTGAGGTCTGGGCAGGCGAAAACGGGGCTGCAAGGCCAGGGCACGGTCCACCTCCCTCGGAGACTGCAGACGGTGCCACTGGGCAATGGGCCTTCGGGCATGGGCCAGCATGTCTGCCCAGTGCTGGAGGGGCTGACCCGAGGCCCGGGGGGCCCAGCAGCAACTTGCCCACGGGCGCTGCCCGGAGCTGCAGGCTGCAGTCCCAGACAGACAATACGAGGTCCACACTCTGCAAACATGAAGAGAGAGAAAACGTGGTCAGTCTGGCCCATGCAAGATGCAGTCCCCTCTGGCCTTCCTCCCTGCTGCCCACCTGGATCTGGCTGAAGGGGACCAGGAAGGTGAAGGCCTCGTTGAAGTAGGGGGTGGTGGTACCCTTCTTAGCCGACGTTTTCCTTTTCTTCCACTTTCTCTGGTTCAACACAAGGTGAACCTTCACGTATGGCTCTGTGTAGACAAGAAGTCGCGAAGGCACCCTGTGCACGAGAGGGGTTGAGCGCGAGGTCCCAACCCTTTGCCCGCCGAGTGTAGCGCTCACCTGCTAACTCTGGACTCAGGCCTCGGGCCTCTAGAACCACCACGGTCAGGCGGCCTGAGCCCGGCACATACCGGAGTGAAAAGCAGAGCTCTCCTATGTGATCGGGCTGCCAGCGGCAAGACGGCCACACCAGAGGGCTTTCGTCACCTACGGGGTCGGCCTCAGCCCCCCCCCCGGGCTCAGGTAGAGCCGGGCTCCCTGCCAGTGGGGCTCACCTCAGTAGTGCCCGGCGGACCCAGCTGGTACCAGTTCTCCAGAACGTGCCGAAGATCGACGGTGCCCAGTGGCAGGCGGAGCTCCCCTAGAGACCGGTGTCCCGAGAAGCGCTCGAAGTGCAGCACCTGAACCCGCAGGGCAGCTCTGGGCAGCTCTGCCAGCGGGACCTGCAGGCAGGACCGTGAGCTGGGTCCTGCCACCTGGGGCCCTGACCATCCTGCCCACCTCACCCACACTCACCGGGAAGCAGCAGGTCTCCTCGAACACTGGGCACAGTGTGCCCCGCTGCACCTTAGTCTCATGGCTGTGCCCATTGTGGTTGGAGACGCTGACCCTTACGTAGGGGTCCGCTGTGCCCTCAGCCTTCAGATCTGCTGCCTGCCTCAGGCCCACCCTGATCTGGGGACCGGTAGGTGGACTCAGCCCAGATCTTCCTACATGTTCCCCTCCATCCACAACTCAGCTTCCTGCTTCACGCCCTCCATGTCTGCCTTACCTCTTGGCTTCCAGAGTCGTACTCCAGTGAGAGCAGCAGGCGCCCCCACTGTGGAGGTCCTCCAGAGCCGGACTCAAGGCCCTCCACGTCTGGCTGAACCTAGGTTGCAAAGGGCAAGACGGGTATGGCCGAGACCAGACTATTATCTGAACCCTCTGAACAGGGGACAGTTCTGTCTTGTGGGCCAAGATTCCACCCCAGACCCGTCCACCAGAAGGGCTCACATCTTTGGCTCAACACCTTGAGACAGGCCAGATCTGCCTCAGTGGGGCATGTGCCCTCTGCCTTCCTCGAGAACCACTGAAGCGCTCATTGACCTGCAGGCCAACATCTGAATGCCCTTGCTGATCCACTTCCTCTGCCAGGAGGCCTGCTCCAGCCGGCACCCCTTCCCTGGGGTGACTTGGCACAGGATGGGCACGGGGAGGCACTCTCCTCACCAGGTGGGTGGTGGTGCTGCTGTGGGCACTGCCGAGACCCACTAGCTCTTTGGCTTTGGGCTGCTTCCGGTGGCGTCGGTGGCGGCAGCAGGCGGCACACAGTACACAGCAGAGGACAAGGACCACTGCGGCAAAGCCCACGGCAAAGAAGGTCCAGCGGGACCCTGGGCCGGGGACACAGGTGGTTAGGAGGCTTCTGCGGATGCCCTGGGTCCCCCAGAGTCTGGCCACCCCTACACCATTCTTGGGGGGGTCTGCCACTCACAGGGTATCCAGGAAACAAGGTCTGGAGTGAGACCAGACTCGGTCGTCGAACTGGCTGGAGTGGAGGTGCTACGGTGGGGTTCTGGGCTACGCCCCATTTTCCTGCCCTGCTGGCTTGGATGAGAGGACCACGGGAGTCAGGTCACCTGAGCGGCAGTGCGAGACTTTTGTCCACTGCCTTATGGCCTGGTAAAAATCAGCGCTGAATGCCGGGACTCAGGAGCACCTTGGGGAGCCAGAGGCAAGGGTGCTGGGCTCAGGGGAGCAGCAGTCAAAGTTTTGGGGAGCTGCCAGCGGTCGCCATCTTGACCAGCTCCTCACCTTCCAGCTCTCAAGCCAGACCCTGGCTGCCCTTGCTGGTCTGGCTACCATGTTCCCTCTGACTCACTGCAGGGGCCTCCTGTCTCCTCGCCCCGCTCTCTGTGCCTAGAGCCCTTCTTATTTCTAAGGAGCATGTCTTCTCCCAGAGGGGCACCGTAGCCCCTTGTACCCCAAGGCCCACTCTTCCTGAGCAGTTGATTGAGACGACCTGCTGACTGTGAAGTATCTAGAATGACAAGAGTAGGGTTCTATAAGGTCACATGGGGAAAGGAGGGGTTAGGGTGTAGGGCAAGGGGCCACTGGCAGGTGGGCACGCGCTCTAGCAAGCCTGGACTGAAAGAGATTTGCTGGCACGGGCGCCAGGCCAGCAGCGCCTGGGGACGAGGGAGAAGTGGGGGCAGGTAGGGGCAGGGTATGATTGGGAGGGCTACGCATTCCTCCATGCTGAATCAGTACCTGCCCAGACTCGTCGGCCTGCCTGGTTACCCTTGGCACAGGGCTGAGAAAGAGGCAGCCTTGCAGCTGCCCCTGCCTCTGCGCCCCACCTGCCCAGAGCCTGGGGAGGGCACATACCTAGAAGGACTGGTTCCTCCCTCAGTGGCGAGCACAACCTGAGGGTCCGTGTGACCTCGGACCCAGAGAGACTCCCAGCTCAGCTCTCCCTCCGGATCCTCCTGCACAGCGGCAGCTGCCAGCCAGGAGTCAGTTTGCAAAACTTGAGGCCACCCCACTGTCTCCAAGAACCCAGTAACCCTTCCTGCTGTGGCTAAACACAGAGCCAGTGTAGACGACCAGGCCAGGCATCTACAGGAATGGCCAAATCCCCTCACCCGAACCCTCCGTCCGGAACCCCAACATGATTCCACAGGTGAACGCTCCCGTGCACCCCATGATTAGAAGGAGCTGAAGGCTCAGGAGGGGCCCGGGTTCTGCCTCAGGTCTCACTGGCACACACGGGCCCTGAGGTTTCTAGGGATGGCCCGAGGCCAGGGCCCAGCCGCATGCTCCTGAGCTGGTTCGGCCTGCAGCAGAGGGGCCAGGGATGTGGGGTGCAGGGTGAGCTGGCAGGGCCCGCACACTCAGCTGAACACGCGCACCTCGAGAAAGTGCCTGACCGAGAGCAAAGCACGGCACATTCTCACTTGACCCCCGCATATCATGTTGCTTGGTCCCTAACTTGGCTACGGATCTGTCTTGAAGCTTGACTGCAAGGGTCTTGGTGAGCCCCCGATGGCGGAGAGGGGTGCTCTGCGATCTTGCCTCACTTCTGCACTCCTTTGCCTCTTGCCTAGTCTGGAAGACACTCCCAGGCCCGAGCTGCTCGCAGGAGGCTAGCGCAGCGTCCCTAGTGGCCGTGGGTGGAACGGGCCGGCCAGAGCTTCTGAGGGCTTCCCAGGGTCCCTTAGGGCAGCAGGGCCGGGCGGGAGGGCCGGGCGGGAGGGCCGGGCGCCTAGGGCAGGAGGACCAGCCAGGCTCAAGCATGTCTGACTCCCCAGTGGGACTTGAAACCACAGTTTCTGTCTGGTAGTGTTGGAGCCGCGAGCCTGCTGGGATTTGAGATTCAATTAACATTACTTGAGGTTTTGTATGGTTGTGAATTCAGGGTAAGCTGTGTGTCTCTCTGTGTTGTGCAGTGTGTGTGTGTGTGTGTGTGTGTGTGTGTGTGTGTGTGTGTGTGTGTGCGTCTGTGTGTGTTTCTGTGTGTCTGTCATGTGTATGTATCTGTGTGTCCTGTGCGTCTGCGTGTGTTTCTGTGTGTCTGTCCTGTGCGTCTGTCAGTCTGTGTTTCTCTGTGTGTGTGTGTCACACATGCACAGTCCAATGCATGTGTGCTCACACCCTGGCTTGGTTGAGGTCTTCACTCTCCTACTCTGAGAACAAGTGTCAAGACCCTCAGGGCCCTGAAGTCACAACTTCGTGCAGGGTTCCTGGGTGGCTTGGTGGCGCTGCCTTGCCCACAAGACCTCAGGCTACTTGGAAAGTTGTCCTGAAGGGTTCTGGGATGTTGAGAGCACCAGCTGCTGGTAACGGAGGATTCCCAAAGCCAGGGTCCCTCCGGACCACAAGGTCCTCATGGAGGTAAAGGTACAGTTGGCAATGCAGCCACCAGATGGCGCCATGCAAGCCTTCGGTCCAACCAAGCAGCTGCATGCAGCCTGCTGTTCCTGCTCCCCACGCTAGGAACGGGGCTGTCCTTTCTGGATAGCCTCGGATAGCTACCACCCCTGGGCCGCAGGCTTCCCGCTAACTGTAGTAATCTGTCTGCTATGGATTTGCTAGAAAAGACCCTGTCTAGGAGCTAGCGTCATTTGGGCCGGGAAAGGGTGCGACGGGCTGACGGGTGTCCCCGGCTCCCACTGACCCTGCGCCGTCTCACTCTGCTGACCCTTCAAGGCTTGCTGGAACCCCACTTCCTCCAGGGAAGCCTCCCCTTTCCCTCCCAGCCACCCGATCGCTTGCCGGATGCCACTTGGTAGCCCTTGCAAGGCAGAGCATTCCAGGACCACACCACTTTGAGTTAGGGCTGCTGCCCATGCCCTTTGCCTCCCCCTCCCCGTGCCTCACCCATGTACTCTTCCCCCAGAAGAGCAGATTCCCTCGAGAGTGGGGGGCACCCCTCACCTGATGCCCACTGCTTCCTGTGGCTAGTGGCCGCCGACCTTCTGCTCAGACCCCACCCACCGAGAGGCTGGTTGGTCCACTTTCAGGAGGCACCTGGGGCCGGCAGCAAAGCCGGTATCTGTCACTGGTGATTGGAAGAATCTTGGGGAGAAGAGGCAGGGCTTCGGGGAGCCCCACCTCATGGCCGGAACTACTGGCCTTCAGACACTGGGACGTTCCCTTGGAGAGGAAGGTCTATGTCCTTCCAAAGCTGGGGAGCCAAGTGTCTGGGACTGTCTCCTAGGATTCCAAAACTGGGGATTGCTTGAGCCCCATAAAGCTTTGGGAGAGGGGGCGGTCGGCCCAACAGGCTGACCTCCACGCAAAACACCGAGCGGATCTGAGTCATGCCCACTCCATTGCAAGCACCAGGGTCCTGGCAGTGCAGAAAGGGTGGGACTAGGCCGGGGAGCTGCCAGGTACTGCATGGCACAGTCTTGAGGGCACTGGGGCCTGCTCGGGCTTGCTGCCTGCCAGGTCACCCTGTCCACCTCTGGCTGGACGGACCATCTCTCCTGAGTTTTCGACTTGCTGGTGAACAGGCTTCAGCTGGGCAGCCAAAGTTTTGCTGTTGTCTTATCTCTGTGCCTGAGGCTTGAGTTGGGCCCGAGCAGGGCTCGCCCGAGCACCCCACTGTACCTGGCCAGTTGGTCTGGTTTGGTCACTGCAGGACCCAGGCAGGGTGTCTCGCCAGCCCCTTATCTGTGGCTGGACTGGTTAATGGTTAACATGACCGGTCTCACCAGTGCCAGGCCTTAGAGCTGCCAGGGTGGGCCTTCCTGAGTAAGCTGGGCTGCAGAATGCTCTGGGCCACAGCAGGTAGGGGGCTGTGCACACACACACTGCTTGTGAGGACTTCCAGGCACATGGGAAGCAGAGACATCCACCCATAAAGGGTCCATCCCGTAGTGTGACCCAGCGGTGTGAGAGGGACCTAGAAGTCACTCAGACCAGAAAGGCCAGGAGTGGACAGGAAGACCCCCTGATGAGTGGGCACACCAAGACCCCGAGCGCAATGAGCGCCCAAGCCCCAGAGTACAGTAAGCACATTAGGCCCCGAGTGCAGCTGGGCTGAAGGCCCCACACGTGGCTCCCCCCACCCGGCTGTGTAGGGGCTTTGTGCCGCCCCGAATGAGGGCCTCTCCGTGGCGAGACAGCCTGAGGTTCTGGGGCAGGAGAAAAGCAAACACAGCGGCCGGGCCCACAGCCCCCAGACGGCGGCTTGGCAGCCCCGCGGAGACCCTGGCTAGGCTCCTGGACTCCGCTGCTTCCTTTGAGGACTCCTGGGGAATGTTTGAGGTTGGAACACACGACAGACTCTGGCAGGGGGAGCCGCGAGTCTCTGGCACAGAGGCAGGAGACGTGGTGGGGCAGCACACGTGCTCTCTGCCCGCGCTGACCCCGAGGGGGACCCTGTCCCACCAGCCGGTCCTTTGGACTCTGGGATGACCAAGGACACGCGCTTGGCTTGTCAGTCTCTGCACCAGCCTGTCTGTACCCTAGTCACCTTCACATGGGCTGTCCGTGGCCTCTGCCCTGGGGGTGTCGTACCCCAGCATCACAGGACCTGAACAAACTTGAACCCCATCAGCCAAGTGCCAGGGGGCCTGGGCTGTACCTCAACTTCTGAGCATCTAGCTACGTTGTATACCCTGTTATCTGAGCACCTGGGAAAGCTATACCCCATCTCCTGCGCACACAGGTCACATCTCGTTGCCCAAACACCTGGAGAACCTGTACCCCATTTTCTGCCTACCCACAGTCCCAGCATCCAAAAAGGTAACTGCATTATTTGTGCCTTTAGGGAGTGTGTCCCTCGTCTGAGCTTTAGGGAAACCTAGGACTGGGGGACAGCAAGACTCTGCTCCCCACTGCAGGGTGGACATTGGGAACCACGAGGGGGCCAGGACACTGCTCCCCATCACTCCTATACTGCAGCTTCCTTGGGCATGACATCCACGGTTCTGGGAATCTGCCTGGACCTCCAGGACTGACTCTCTCTGCAGCCCTCCCCGGGTCTCCCACCCAAACGTGCCTCATCATTGCGGAAGCCACGTGCCTTGTGGTGGGGCTACAGTGACCACCCCTGTTTGCTACACCTCCCGAGGGCTCGGGGGCCTGGGGTCTAAGACCTCATTTCTCTACAGCTTCAGCAGGGCCCCGTCCACCCTCGTCGCGGGGTTCTACACTTGAGAGCACTTGAGCAAGCGTGCAGCCGGGTCCGGCTCCCCCTCAGCTCTGAACAGGGCTCTTCTCTGTGATCACCAGGGCCCTGGACAGTGTGTACCCCACTTGTTGGACCTGTTGAATTGCCTATTGACGCAGGGCGCGTGGGCGCCTCGCTCCTGTGGTTTTGGCCGGTCTCCGGGCCTCGCGCTGCTGAGTGCACCCCATTCAGTCTCGGTCCTGTGAGAGCCATTCATGGCGGCTGGGCTGCCTGCCCGCCCCGCGCCGCCCAGGTGTCTGGCCTCTACCTGTCCCTGCGCCCAGCTTAGCCGGCTCAGAAGTCAACAGCTGGGGTCTGATCTCTGCACCCCATCAGTTGAGTGTCTGGTCTCTACACCCCAAGAGCTGAGCACACGGGTCCCCACTAACCACCATGTGGCAACTGAGGTTCTCAGACCCAGTGCTCTTTACACCCCATCCTGCCTCCTCCACCTCCTCTCTGTCTTCTCAGTGTTTTCAGACACTGGAGGCTACAGCCTGCACCCCATTCCATCTGGTGGCTGCTTACAGGCACTGGAGGCTACAGCCGGTACCCCATTCCATCTGGTGGCTTCTTTGGGGGGAGCCTCTTTTCGCCCTGTATCCCAATCTGATGACTTTAATTTTTGCTTTGAAATGGAGTCTCAGGTAGTGCAGGCTGGCCTCCAACCTGCTAAGCAGCTGTGAAGATGTCCTGGGAATGGAACCGACGACTCTGCTCACGCTACGCAGCACTCTTCGGACTGAGCCCCACTCTCAACCACGTTCCCGTGTTGAGGTTTCTGGTGTAGGAACCCCGCTCGCCTGAATACTAGGGTGACCAGAGCTGGGCACTTGTCTGAGAGTCTGGGTAACCTGACTCCCCAGGCCTCAGACTAGCCTGGGTCTGAGAGCCCTACTCTGTGAGACTCAGCTGCCCTCCATCCTCCTGTCCGGGGTCTTTGTGCCTGGCTCCACTGCCGTCAGCATGGGCGCAGGAGACTCGCGCCTCCGGGCGTCTGTGCGATGCGTACGGAGTCCTCTGCAATCTTTGCATGTTCATTATCTGCATTTGTAGGTGGTCACCAGGGGCTGGACGCAGCCCTGGCCTGTCTCCTGGTCCACTCAAGCCAGAAGGGCAGTTTGCATTTATTCTCAGGCTAGCCACATCCTGGACCTTCTCCTGGGCACCTCTCCTTTTCCAGGGGTCGCATCACACCCCCACCCTTCCAAACAGCTAGTGAGCAAGGACTTCAAAGCATCACCCCACAGCTCCAGTTTCTGGGGTCTCTGGCCAGACTCACCCATCATCCCTCAAGTAGCGCCGTCTGGCGTGAGCCCCTACCCGAGGCTGAAGACCTACTTGTCTTCATCACCCGAGGTTTGGACAGCTCGCTCCCCGCTTTCACCGGGGCTCTGGCAGCCTAACACTCCATCGCCTGTCACGTAGGCCCACGTCTCAAGGCGAGGCCCCCCGAGCCCATTCCAAGTTCCACTGCGTCTTTGGACGCCCATTCATCACCGGTAGGCGTGAGTCCTCACTCATTCCTGTCCCGGCTCTCTGGGCCGTGTTCTGCCTGGCGCCAGGCAGGCTGCTTTGCCTTCCGAGCATCTGAGAGCTCCCACCTGGAAGTCTGGAGTCCCTCCACCCCCACCCCAGGTGCATCGGGGACATGCGCACCCCACTGGCCCAAGAATCTGGGTGTCTTGCACCGTGACAGTTGTGAATGCCTTGCTGCTGTGTCGAAGTGCGTAGGTGACCCTGGCCGTGAGCATCTAGACACTCAGTTAGAATCAGGGTTCTGTCACTTGGATACTCCAGAATACCTGAATCGGGTATAGTTGTCCATCAGAACATGAGTTTGCACTGCTGCCTATCTGTCAGGGTCCCCGAGCAACGCGTGTTCTCTGCCCCTCTCCCCAGGCCTCATGTAGCCCCCCCCCATGCCAGATCAGGGCTCCAGGGGGCCAGTTCCAAGTTCCAGTGCGTCTTTGGATGTCTCGACCCATTCAGGGGTGTCTCGGCCCCCGGAGCTCATTCATCCCTGTCCCAGGGGCCTCTGAGCCCTATTCATGCGTGGTTCTGGACAGCCCGCACCCCATCCGTCCTGTCTCACAGACAGACCATACATTGTTGCTTCTCTTCCGGGAACAGCTGCCGGCAGCCAGCAAGCACATTCCGGGGTTTGGCCTGAAGCCAATGCAAACCCCAGTATTGCTGGCGTTAGCACCAAGCAGGGCGGGCGAGGGACTGACCCAGGGGAGGAGGGCGCATGAAGGGGGAGTAGAGACCCTCAGCGTGGGGACGTGCCATCCAGGGCTTCCCTGGACATGCAGTGTCCTCCACCCAAGGGGACACTGGTGAGCCCAGCACCCCTGGACAGAAGTCCACCCTGGACTGGATGCCAGCAGGAGCAGCTGCCTGCACGGGTGGGGGGAAGAACCCCACCACAGTGCTGTGCGTTGGCCAGGCTGCCCCGGCTGCCCACACACAGATATCCTGCTTGCACACTCATCAGAATCAGTCTTGCGAGGTCTCAGGCTGGAGAGGGGCAGTGGTGAGCAGGGGGGTCTCGGGCAGTGGGGACAAGACCCCCCAGCTCGAGACCCCTGCCCCACCCCAGCCCTGGCAGGGATTACCATGCCAGGAAGGCCACAGGGAAGCCTGCCTGGCTTTCTGCAGGCTGTCAATCAACCAGTCTCCTTGTCTCTAGACATTGGCTCCTGAGGGGGCAGAAGCTGACGGGTGGTCCAGATTTGTGGACAACTGTGAGGTGTGACATAGGTGTTGTGCCACATGGAGTGAGCAGCCAGCCTTCACCTTCTAGATCCCTCTGCGAACCAAGAGGCACAGCCAGCCCTGCACATGTGTGGGGGCTGCCTAGCTCTGGGCATGCAGAGTGTCCACTTCTCTGGGTGTCAGGGGACTGTCCACTTCTCTGGGTGTCAGGGGACTGCCCACTTCTCTGGGTGTCAGGGGACTGTCCATTTCTCTGGGTGTCAGGGGACTGTCCATTTCTCTGGGTGTCAGGGGACTGTCCATTTCTCTGGGTGTGGGGGCTGTCCACGATCTCTGGGCAGAGGTGAAACCCACGGCCACTAGGTATGAGACTGGTCTGTGATCTCTGAGTAGGGGGGAGGCTGTATATTTCCTCTGAGTGTGGGGGTCACCCGTGATCTCTTGAGTATGGAGGGCCACTCAAGATCTCCAAGTGAGGGGGCGCTGTTTTCTCTGGTGCAATCCATCATCTCTAGGTGGGGGGATCTGTTTCTTCTGGGTAGGAAGGTCCTCCACACTCTGTAGGTGGTCGATTGGCTGGTGGGTGTCTTGGGGTAGGTGAAGCTGCCAGGCCAGATCTTCAGATCCCCTTTCAATACTCCGAGTTCTCCAGTCGGGAGCACCTGGCCCCCCCACTCCTTGCCAGCCTGGCCTGCTCTCTGTAGCCTGGCGGCCTTTGTTCTGGTCCTGGTGCGGGGTAATCTCTGCCCTGCTGCTCGCTCCGTGCTGCTCCCCACTCTGCAGGCGCCCCCCAGTCCCAGAGAGCCTCCTCAGAGCTCTCTCCTTGGGATGGACAGAAATGTGTTCAGACGAGCTGGACTCTTTCCGGGGGTGGCAAGAGTTTCCTGTACTGGCTGATGGACCCACAATGGGCAAAGCCTGTGAGCACTACTTCACTGGGCGGGCACCTTACTTCAGAGGGGCATTGGCAGACTAGGACCCCAGGAGAGTCCTGGCAACACCCTGACTCCCCGGCCTCCAAGCCCAGGCCCTTTCGGTGAGTGGGGGTCCTTCCCCTCCTGACTGGGGTCTTCAGGCGAATATTGTGGGTGCAGGATCTGGTCCCCTGGAGTCATCCGATGGGGGGCTGTACCCGGGCCAGGAGCAGCAGCACAAGCAGGGCAGGACCACCGGCTCCCCCTGCTGTCTGCAGGCTGCTCCTGCCTAACCCCTACGTCTCCAGCCCAGCCTGGCTCCGCCCCAGCTCTGCCAGCCCAGGCCGGTGCCAGGCAGGCGTTTGGGCGCCCCCTTCCGTACACAGGCCTCCCAGAGCTGGCGGGCTTCCCTCTGTGCACAAGTGTTCATGGTAAAACAGCTGCCCCAGAGCCTCGGGACCCCCAGGACGTGCAAGTGGCTCCCCTCTCTTTGCGTGGGGCATGCATACACGGTCAGGCACACGCCGTCATGCACGCCAATGAATGGGCACCTGCAGAAGCTGCACAGACACACAGATGTGCAGACGTGCATGCACATGCAAACACGCTCTCAAAGATGAAGTATAAGCCCTCCAGGCCTCCCCAGGACAGGGAGTCTGTCTGTCCTGCCCTCGGTGCTGCTTGGCTGGTGCCGCAGCCTTCAAGCCACTGCGTAGAAAGAACACATCACAGCACACCGGGTCTCACGTGCCCAGCGCCGCCCAGCGCTGCCCAGCGCAACACTTGCACACAGAGGCCCCTGGATGTATCCCGGAGGCCTGAGACCGTCAGCAGACGCTGGCCTGCGAGGTTGGGTGGACAGAAGAACCGAGAGACAGGCCGGACGCTCCTCCCCTTAGTGGGGGCCACCAGCCTCCCTCCTTCTCAGGTGCTCTGTGGAATTAGACCCCCCCAAGGGACTCCTACCCAGACCCACACTTTGGAAATGGTCCCTAGGTCTAAGCAGGCCCACCTTCAACTACAGCCCTCTCAGCCAGTATACAGATGGCCCGCTGCCAGCATCAGTGGGAGAATCCTCAGCCCCTTGCCCGTGGCTAGGCATTTGCAGTGTTGGCCTGTGTCTGACCCAGAGGTTCTGTCCTGTCGGCTGCCCTCGGCTGTGCCCACCAGCCTCTGAGGACCTGTGGACAGCTGGTCTGTCTCCTTGCACTGGGGTGGATTGGGCACCTGGAGCATCCGTCTCTGCAGGCCTTCGCTGTCCTGCCACGTCTGCCGCCTCTTCCCTAGAGACCCGCCCATCAACCCTCCCTCTCTCTCTCCTTTTCTCTCTCCCTCCCTTTCTCTCTCCTCTTCCCCCTTCTTTCTCCATTTCTCTCCCTTCCCCTTATCCATCCACTTATCCATATGCTCACCCACCCATAGGTCTATATATCCATCTCTATTGGTCCATTTATCAATTCATCCATCCACCCCACCTATCCCCCCATCAACCCACCCACCCTTCCATCTAAATACCCTCCTACCCATCTGCTTTCCGACCTACCATCCATTATCCATCTACCTACCCCCCCACGTTTCCACTCATCCACTCACCTGTCTTTCTCATCCATCCATCTCCCCACCTACCTATCCCATTCCACACACCTACTAGCCCACCCACCCATCTACACACCTAGTCTTTTCCCTCCTTCCCTGCCTTCCATGTCTGACTCCACGCCGCCCTGGTCCCCTGGCTAGATGCCAGACAGTTAACAGGTGGGGAGCAGTCTGGGGGTGCTTGCAGCAGATGAACAGGCACGTGGGGCCGTGAGGGTGTGGGCTAACGTCACAGGGGTGTGTGTAATGGGACGGGAATGCTTTGGTCATAGAATGAACCTGACTAAGCACACACAGGTAAAACATGCGTCATTAGCATGTGCATATCTTCCTGCACGTAACCACTGCTTGATAAAGCTAACTCATTCCCACCAGCAGGGGAGAGCGCAATGTGACATGTTCTCTGTCACTGGTGGGGGGGCCTGGAGAGCAGGTCACCCGGGGGCTTCCTTCTCTCCCCTAGCTCTCTCTGCCATCTCATAGCTGCTATGACACACTCTGGCCTCCTGCTTTGGCCACCGTAATAGTGGCATATGCTGTCTGGAACCACGTCCCCTTGCGGCAGAGAGAGTACAGCAGCATGTTATTCATGACATGTGGGCGGTGTGAGGTCTTGATCAGAGTTCACACGGGGTTTGTGGCGTTAGCAGCACAGTCTCAGGAGACTGACACACCTTCAGAAGTAGGAAGGTCAGGGGACGCCCAGTCACCTGGGGCGTCACAGGGACGGCACGGGGAGGTTGGGGGAGTTCATGGTAAGTGGTGACTAACAGGAACAGAAGGAATGTGTTTTGTCTGATGGCACAGGAGGATGGCTACCTGGGACGTTGCACGGGGCAGTGAAAGTACTCATGGGGGAAGGGCGAGGCATGCCTGTGACCCTCTCACTCCTAGGACGCACGCACGCCGTGGCACGGGTGGAGGTCAGGGGGCAGCTTTCAGAAGTCAGTCCTCTCCTGCCACGTAGGCTTCCCGGGATCCAGATGTCCTGACCCACGGAACCATCCCACCAGCCCAGACCTCGTGTCTTCAATTTGTTTCTTACATTCTTCCACTGGGAGGTGTGCGTGTCACCACCTGACTGTGGAGGCGTGGAGTTCAGAGGATGCCTTTTGCAAGTAGATTTCTTCCTCCGTGTGGGTTCCGGGGGCTCAGGTCGTAAGACAAACACGCTGCCTCTCCTCTGAGCTAGGTCACTGCCCCATGCTTTACCTTTTCACTCTTTTCTTTCTTCGCCCCTGTGCAGCCTCTTTCTTCAAGAACTGGGGATAGAACCCAGGCCTGGCACATATCCGGCAAGCACTCTACCAGCAAGCCACAACCAGCACCCAACACGCGGGTCTCTCGTTTTCAGTCTGCACTTTGAATGTCCAGAGATGCAGCATGGGGCCGGACTTTGCGCAGACTTGTCTGCGAGGCTTATTTTTCAGGAGTTTCTTGGGGTCTGTCTCTCTGCTAATCCCCTCTGGTCGTGTTGGGGGGTTTGACTCTCCACCAGTTCCCTCTGGGTCTCGTCAGGGTCCCTTGTAAACCTTCTGTTCTGTTCTAAGCTATTGCTGACTGCGCAGGGTTAGGATAGCTCTGGCTTCTCAGGAAGTACATTGTACCCAGGTGGCAGGGCACCTTCAATTCTGTCCTTAAAACAACAAAAAACATGACTTGAACTCTTTTCGATTCCATGCACGTTTGAGAACCCTGTGGATACAGTGATGGGCTCGTGATAATTTCCCCAGGATTTTAAAAACAGACACCACGTGAACAGAAGCAGGGTCTTCGGGGCTCCTCCCTTCCTGACTCTCCCAGTCCTCAGCTACCATCTTACCCTATCTCGGGAGCCGCAAGCACCCTGGGCAACGCGGAAGCCTGGGGAGCGTGGGTCGCATGTGCTCGGCGGGTGGGCACAGCAACCCCAAGCTCAGGGAATCCCAGCGTGAGTGGCTGCCATGCTGCTTGGCACCGGTTGGGGGCACCATGTCTGCTTTCTGCCCTAGGACCAGTGCTTTTCTCTGCTCGCTCCACAGACACCTTGAGAACAAGTCGAAGGGGCAACACACTTCCTGCCCACCCTCTTCAGCTGCACTTGCAATTTGGTGAGCGAAGAGAGGCCCCGGGGGGGTTTATTCCACTTAGGTTTGTAATCAGTCCCAAGACCTCTGGGCTCTAACAGACCGAAGACTCAAAGAAGCAGCTGAACTCCTCCTGCAAGCTGAGTGGATAGAAAGCGTAAAGTGCAGGAGAAGCAACTTAATTACACAGGAGGCTTAAAAGATAAGCGCCAAGGGGCCCCAGCCTCTGGCTTTTGGCGATAAGAATGCTGCATCTCACATCATCTCCTGCCTCTTGGCAGCAGCTTGAAGGTCAGAGCATTGTGTGCTTGCTTAAGTTCCGGTGGCTGAAAGACCCAATGCACCAGTTACACACACACACACACACACACACACACACACACACACACACACACACGGGCACGCGTACAATTAATTAAAAAATTTAAAAAGTTTTGTTAAATAGAATACATAAATAAGAACTGGAGAAATGGCTCAGCAGTTAAAACTTTTGCCTCCCAAGCAAAAGGACCTGAGTTCGGATCCCAGATTCCATGAAGAAAAGTCAAGGAGATAGGGTGGCAGCCTGCATTTCCAACCTTGGAAGACAGAGAAAAGCAGTAAGAGCAAAGCAATAGTAGCTGGAGCCATCCAGGATGAGTCCTGATGTCACCCTTGGTCCTCCACAGGGACACACACTCAAGCGCCCTCTTCTACACACATGCACTTGCTCGCTCTCTCTCTCTCTCTCTCTCTCACACACACACACACACACATCCTAACCCCCACACCAAGTTTGACCTAGCTTCTGTTCACATCAAAATGTTTTCTAATTTCCTATTTTTTTTTCCTGCCAACGCTTGGGTGTTCCCAGACATCTTTTTGAAAATAGACCTCTTCTTCTGTCTTATCATGTCATCGAGACAATGTTTTCTGTAGCTGGCCTGGCACTCACTAGGTAACTGAGATTGACCTTGAGACTCCCTCCCTCCCCCTTTCCCCCCAAGTGGAGGTGCCACCCTGGTTCAGGTTGCCCCCAGTGCTGAGTTCCAATCTGGCCACCATCTTGAGTGCTTTTAGAGTAACCAAACTGGGGGAATCATGTGTCCAAGTGACACGGAGTTTTGACATCCTGACTGTGCTCACCAACATGTTATAGGTTCGCTGGGGTCTTAGGTGTGTCAGGAGTGGAAGACGAAACCAGAACACGTGTACGGGATGAAGGCAGAGTTTCTGACAGAGAGAAAGGAGGAGACTCATACATGCGGCTCTGCAAGGGCAAGACAGCCGAGAAGAACTCATGGACTCCAGACATGGAGTCCCATGGGGGCACGGGGGCCAGGAAGGAACTCACAGACATGCAGTCCATGAGGAAAAGACAGAAAGGTGGCTGCCAGGGCCAGGTTTATTTATAGTCTTAGGTAGACCTGGGAAAGTGGCGTTTCCTCACTGGTTAGCTCCAGTTTCTGCAAGCGTAGCTGTTGGTGCACTGCATCTCATTGGTCTTTTCACATCAGGGACCAACCAGCTGACCCTGCAGCTGACCTCAAGGTGGCGCTTAACTAAATGAAGAACCGATCTCATATCTTTCAGGAGCAGAGGGTCGGGGAACTTGAGACTTCATCTCTGAAGAATTAGAGTCAGTTCCTCCAGACCAATAGGGCGTGTTCCTTCAGGGTCACCCCAGCAGTGGGGAGTGACCTCCAAGACCTTCAGAGACCCTCCCAGCATGGCTGCTCTAAGTCTTTGCAAGCACTTTGCAAATTTTCTGTGGAAACATCGGGTGGGTGGGTCAGGGAGAAGCCTGAGAGTCTCTGTCTAGACTTCAAATGCTAGTGAAATCCTGAGTCTTTGGGACATCCCAAAAGGATTTACCTGAAGGCATGAGGTGTCAGGTCACATACAGAGGTTAGCAATAAAAGGCCATGTGGGGGTCAGGGGAAAGGGGGACAGGATAATTGCTCTGGCCTGCGACATTCTAACTCTCCACCATCAGGGCACATCTAATCAATCAATCAACCTCGGAGAATGTGGAGCATGGTTGTGGCTTTTTTCTGGACATTTCCATTCACATCAGCCTCCTGACCTTCTGTCCATATGCATCTTACACACTCAGTCTGTACACAGCACTGGTTCATGAGATAACTACAATAACCTAACCAACGTTTCTATTCCTTCAGTTCCACTTTTCTTTATTGGTAGATTTTGCTCTTTGAAAATTTCATACACATTATACATTTTGATAATCCCTCCTTCTTTTTCTTACCCCCCTTCCCCTTCCTCGCTTGTTCCTGTCCTTCTACTTTGTACTGTATTCCACCGGATTTAGCCAGACCCTTCCCCACGATCCAGGGGCTGAAACTGTCTCTTGGACAGACTCCCCCACAGGTTCACCACTAGCTTCTGTCTCCCCACACTCCCCCGTCTTCAACCTGTGAGACTCCATTGCCCATCCATACCCTGTGGGACTCACGGGCGTCTCATTTCATAGCTGACCGCTGACCAGGCAGTCCACCGTGTGGACATGGTCTCGCTTGCTGTGCTTGGTAGCTCATTTTTCTGTTCTTCTCTGCCCGCTCTCCATGGAGGTTGCTGAGCCCCAAGGATGAAACGTAAACTGAGGGCTGAATCCCTGGCCAGCACGCATTCACCACACCATCTGTGACTTCTGTGATTCCCTGCATCTGCCTCCGGTCCACCGCTGAGTGGATCCGCTGGTTCAGACTCGCCATCCTGATGTTCTTCACACAACCCTCATGGCTGCTTTTGTTTCTGTCTTTGTTTTGCGTGCGTGTGTGGGGACACGAATACAAGAGGACACTTGAGCATGTGCCTGTGCACGTCCCAGGGAGACATCAGGAATCATCCTGGATTACTCTATGACTTTATTGCTTTGCTCTGGGGTTTTCCCGCCCTGCCTTCCAGGGCTGAAATGACCGACCACTGCCTGTCCACCTGGTGGTTTTTCTGTGGGATCTGGGGTTCCGAACTCAGGTTCTTTGACTGAGGCAAAAGCTCTAACCCTCGAGCCATCTCCTGTGTCTCTCTAAAGGGAATGTTTAAACTCAAACTAGACAGCTGGAGGCCAAAGAAGAAAGTGTGCTAGAAGCGAGAAGAATTCAGAGCAAAAGATAAGGAAATCAGAAAAGGCGCTTATTTCCTGAATCTGTCAGAGCCTTTACCCATGTCTAGAATTCAAATAGGCAAGTTTTTAAAAAGAAAACAGGGTGCTTCTGTTTTGCTTATTTGTTCCTGTGATGAGATTGGGACCCAAAGCCTCGTGCATGGCTGGCAACCCCACGCCGCAATGACATTAATGAAATTCAGAGGTGCAAGGTCGAGAAGGAGGCTTAGTGGATATGGTACTTGCAGGGGTGAGGACCAGAGTTCAGATCCCAGATGCAAACTCCAAGGGCACACACTCAAGTGCCGTCTCATACACACACGCACACACACACATACACACCCACAAATACTCACTCGAGGGGAGTTAGAGTTATTGTGGAAGTGAACTTCTGGGAATATCTGTGAGGGAGTTCCTAGGTTAGGTGAGTCGAGGTTGCACCCCCAATGTATGGGCAACGCTGTCCTCTGGGCCGGGGTCCTGGACCGAATACAAAGACGACAGCGAGCCAACCACCGGCATGCATCTCCCCCTGCTTTGTGATTATGGATGCCATCTGGCCACTGCCTGGAGCTCCACCCGCGGGGCCTTCCCCACCACACCCCCCACCCCAGGGATGGATGGCACCCTTGGGCTGTGAGCCAGAATGAGCCCTTCTTGCCTTCAATTGTTTTTTTTTTTTTTGTCAGGTTGGGGTTTTTTTGTTTTGTTTTTGTATCATCAAGAAAAGTAACTAATATATTATCCAAATCAGTGAGCCGGTACAAGTGTAAGACAGGAAATCTTATTTTGAATTCAGAAATCCTTAGTAATATCACGTCCTGGAATGTCTTACAAACCTTTCTGCCAACCTGATTTTAGCCACTGGCACCGAAAACAGGAGTGTGCTGAGGTCACCCATGCGGGTGGCTCGGGGTGGCACTGCAGGCGAGCAAGGTGAGGTCACGGATTCCACAGGCCTTAGGGTGACTCCTTGTCCCTGCCAAGCTCCCGAGCCCCCCGGGGAAGCAAACTCAGGGAGCCTCTGACCACTGTAGAGATAACAAAGCGGATAAATATGTACTGAGACAGGAGCCAGTGGCATGTGCTTTGAATGGAAACAGAACCCAGCTCTGTGGTTGATAGCAGGGGCAATCCAGGATGATTCCCCATGTCACTCTTGGGCCTCCACACACTCAAATGCCCTCTTATACCCATGTGTGTGTGTGTGCGCACACACACACACACACACACACACACACACAAACTAGAATATCCTGACCACTTTGCACCCCAACTAGCTACAGCATTCCTTCGTGGACTTGAGCTGAAGGCAGACTCCAAGCATTCCCAGGGAGACCCCAATCATTCTCAGGGAGACCCCAAGCATTCCCAGGGAGACTCCAAGCATTCTCAGGGAGACCTCAGACATTCCCAAATGGGCCCCAAACATTCCCAGCTAGACCTTGAGCATTCCCACGAGGATTCTGAATGTTCCCAGGCAGATCCCAGGCATTCCTAGGCAGACCCTGAACATTCTCAGGGGTACCCCAGGTATTCCCAGATAGATCCTGGACATTGCCAGGCAGATCCTGAGCATTCCCAGACAGACCCCATGCATTCCCAAGCATGGATAAAGACATTGGATCTTTTGTTCCTGACCCCAAACATCCCTCAGGTGTGGACATGAGGCATGATGTCTTCCTTCCCGTGGTGTGACAGTCCCCTCCCCTTGATAATGTGTGACAGTCCCCTCCCCTTGTGGACATTCTTTACCTTTTCTTCCTTAGGAATCCCATGGCCCCAGGTCAGGAAGGTGGCCCCATGGTGGCTTGCTGCCCACAGTGGCTGGGGGTCTCAGTCCACAGGTCTGCTGGCTCGAAACGAGGTCCCCGTTCTTCTCCCTCTGTTGCGTAGAGCTTTTCCATCAATGACGTAGATGTGTATGTTAAGCACACTCCTGGTCATTTTGTGCAACTGTTATTAATAACATGTTTTTGATTCAGGGTGTCACTCTGTAGCGCAGGCTGGCCTTGAATTCGCAGCCATCCTCTTGCTCCATCTCCCGAGTCCTGGAACAGCAGGCGTGCATCGCAGCACCCAGCCGACTGGCGTCTTTTGAAGTAGATGTTGCTCTACTGCTCTGGTCTGCAGGGATGTGTTCTGTTTCACTCCTGTGTGGTCTTCTGCCCAGCAGCCCTGTGAGGTTCTCTTGTGTTTTCTCACAGATTCTCTTGAGTGTGTGTGTGTGTGTGTGTGTAGAAGGCTTGAATGTGTGCAGCTGTGGAAGTCCAAGAAATTGTCCTGAACTGCTCTACCTCCTTATTGCTTTTCTCTGGGGCCCCCCCAGGCTCTGCCTTCCAGGGCTGGAATTGCAGGTCGAAGCTGTAGGTACCTGGCATTTTGTGCACCTGACATTTTTATGCACCTGGAATTTTTATGCACCGGCATTTTCATGTGAGACCTGGGAGTTTGATCTTAGGTTCTTTAGCTTGTGAAGTTTAACCCTGAGCCAGTTCCTCAGCCTGTTTTCTATTTGCTTTCTCACACTCTCACACTTTTCTCCCTCATGTGTTGCCTTATCTCCTCTGCAGACTGGTTGTACCTCTGCTGATGTGGAAAGAGAAAGAAGTGAGAGCAACCACTCTGCCCATGTTTATCTGTCATGAGACAGAGCCAGGGTTTCATGCTGCAGCTACCACTGGTCAGAGGTCACCACAACTGGTTTTTCATCGTGGTGCTTGTGGTGGAGTTTTGGTACCAGGTTAAGGAAGTTTTCTTCTGTTTCTACCTGATTCAGCATTCATTTCTAAAAGCAGAGTGTCCGCGCCCTGAATCTCTGCAGCCCATGATGTTACAACGTGGCGTTTCCTCCCTCGTCCCTCTGTGATGGTCACCTGTCTCTTGGCTCTGGCCAATATCTGGCAGGAAGCAACTTAGGGAGGAAAGACTTGATTCTGGCTCATGTTTCGAGGGTTTGGACATCGTGGTGGGGAAGGGGTTCCCCCCATTATGGCGGCTGGAACGTGAGGTTGCTTGTTCACATCTGATGGGTCCAGAAGCAGAGGCCAGACAGGAAGTGAGGCTGGTCTATGCCCTCAAGGCCCACTTGTTCTAACGAGACTCTCAAGTCTCCTATAGTCTCCCCAAAGCCTCAGCGCCCACGGGGAACCAGTCACAGGGGACAGTCTACATCCAAACCATAATTCCATTGTGGATTTTTCTCTCAATGTGCTTGAGCACTTAGTCCCCACAGGGTGGCTCTGTTTTGAGGGGCTGTGGAGACTTCCTGGGCCTTGGGTACTCTAGTTGTCTCCGAGATGTAACCAGTCACAAGCCCTGGACAGCCAGCATGCAGCCGCAGCCAGCGTGCCCCCTCCCGTGCAGCAGTGAGGTAACATAGAGCATGTCCCCCCTCCCCTGTGCAGCAGTGAGGTAACATAAATCCTCTCCCTCAGGTGCTCGGAGACTAGGAGCCCAAGTAAGACCTTCCTCCTTTGCTCACTACAGCAAAGGCAAAGTGATACAGGAGAGGTCTCAGGCTTTGCCGCGTGCCTTCGGCTGTCAGACACGTGGGGGTGGGAGCGGGCTCAGTCAGCATAGCACCTGCTTGCAAGCACAAGGACCTCCGTTCAATCCCCAGAACCTACTTGAAGCTGGATGTGTGTGTCTGTGGTCTGCGCCGGGGAAGTGGGGACAAGCAGATAGCTGTCACTCTCTGGCCAGCCAGCGTGGTCTGTGTGGTGAGTTTCAGGTCAGTGGGGGTCCTCATCTCAAAATGCAAGGGGACGACCACTGAAGAATGACAGCTGAGTTCATCTACATGGGTGTGCATGTGCAGACACATGCATACACTCACAGCCACAGATGCGCCAATATACAAACATATGTACATCCCTGTGCTCATGCATACACAAGCACATGTTCACACACACACACAGATACACACACATACATACACACTCCCCTACAAAAGCACCTACATACAAACATATAAATACACATGTGCATACACTCACCCGCAAATGCACCTGCACACAAATGTGCACATACACACACACACACCCCTACAAAAGCACCTACATGTGAACATATAAATGTACGTGTGCATACGCTCACCCACAAATGCACCTGCACACAAACATGCACATACATACACCCACAAAAGTACCTACATACAACATATAAATACACATGTGCGCATACACTTACCCGCAAATGCACCTGCACATAAATGTATACACACACACAATGTGGATGTCTCTCCCCCACCCGAGGTCACTGTGTTTTGCTCTTTTGTACTGGTCTGTTATCAGTATCACTGGCTGCGGTAAAATGCTCTTTGTAATTATTTACAGGAGCCCTTTGTGTATTGTGGGAGCCTCATTCTTCCTGGATGGTCAATGATTGGCCACGTCTCAAGGCCTTCCTCATTCCAAGATAGTAATGACACAGGCCCGTGACTCATCCTCCCTGGGTCATAGTGCGCCTCACGCATAGCTCCTCCTCAGAAAGGAGAAGCGCAGGGCACAGTGGGGCTCAGTGCCACACACAGCTTCACCCCAATGCCCTTCCTCTGGGGCTCCTTTGTTCTTGCCCTTGCCTATCTGCCATTTCCTTTGGCCTCTTCTACATCGTCCTGTTCTACTTGTGAGTCTTGGGGTTGTTTTGTTTTGCTCGGAGAATGTGTGTGTGTGTGTGTGTGTGTGTCCATTTGTCTGGGTGAATCAGAGGACGTGTGCGTGTTTGTGGAGGCCCAGGGGTAAGGACGTGTGCGTGTTTGTGGAGGCCCGGGGTAACTCCACTAAGCACACTGAATTGTTCTACCTGTTCTGCTTTGCCATGGAGTTTCCTAGTTCTGCCTTCCAGGTCTGGAAGTACCGGCTGCCACCATGTCCGCCTGTTGTTTTTATGTGGGATCCAGGATTGAACTCGGGACCTTCTACTTGCCAGGCAGAAGCTTAACCCCTGAGCCATCTCTCCTTCCTGTTCCACGTGTAACCTAGGGATCCATCCTGGTGAAGGGGCTTCACCAGTTGCTCAGTGGCACTTCCCTGTCTTCACATCCAGCCTCTTCTAGGTTACACTCTGTTCCCAGGGAAGGAGCTTGTACCCCTTTTATGCACGAGTCAGGAAGCCCCATCTCTCAAAGGTCCGAGAGCATCCCAGACTCTCCTGAGCTCAGCTGAAGAATCTGTTCTCAGCCCCCACTGTCATCTGACTGTCCCAGACACAGGCCCGGGACCGCCACTGACTGAAATCAGATCAGGGGTGAACATCTGGCCCCTCTTTAGGGGTTCAGGCACAACCCACCAGCAGATCCCGTTGGTTCCCATTCAAAACTAGGGTGTGTTGGGGGTGGAGAGGTGGCTCAGGGGTTAAGCCTCTGCCTTGCAGGCAGAAGGTCCTGAGTTCGGATCCTAGACCCCACGTATAGACCCCGGGCGGAAGTGGGGGGCGGCCTGCGTTTCTGGTCCTGGTAGGGCAGAGCCTGTGAATCCCAGGGCAGAGTAAACAAGGAGGAGGTGGTCCATGGTGGTTCCCGAATTCGTCCGTGGTTCTACACACACATACACGCACACACACACATACATGTGCACAATTGAATAAATGATAAAAAAAAAATTTAAAAACTAGGGTGTGGAGCAGGGGTGACTCAGCAGCACAGAGCCCCAGCCCCACACAAAAAGCTGGGTGTGTGGGCCCAGTGCCAGGAGAAGAGACCTGGGCCCACTGGCCAGCCAGCCTACTAAGTGGGCTCCTCCCCAGTGAGAGGCTCTGTCTCAAAGAATAAGGCGGCGTCACCTGAGTAGTCCTCTGCCTGAATGCACGTGCTTGTATGTGATACACACCCACGTGCACATGTGAACCCCAACACACATGCACGCACAGGCATGTATACATGATAGGATCCTGTGATCCTGAGCATGCATGCACACACATGTACAGTCCTGTGAGCCTGAATATGCATATACACATGTGTGCAGTCCTGTGAGCCTGAGCATGCATACACACACACGTGTACAGTCCTGTGATCCTGAGCATGCACACACACATGTACAGTCCTGATCCTGAGCATGCATACACACATGTACAGTCCTGATCCTGAGCATGCATACACACACGTGTACAGTCCTGTGATCCTGAGCATGCATATACACACGTGTACAGTCCTGTGATCCTGAGCATGCACACACACACACACACACACACACACACACACACACACACACACGTGTGTGTGCGCAATTACAGTAGTTACAACCGTGGCTTCCACGGCCCCTTCTCCATAGTTCGGGACGTCTCACACCGCAGGGCGGGAGGGCGGGCTTGTTCCCTTCCCCAGTCCACCTAGCGCCATCACACACAGAGATAGGATCTCTCACGGGGCTGAGTTTCCTCATGTCAGCCGTCAGGAACTCAGGCCAGTCATGCCGCTGCCGGGAACAAGGCCCATGACCTGCTCCAGCCCTGGCAATCAAGGCTGATTCATGTCACCGCCCAAGGGCTGGATTTGCATCTTCCCCACTCATCTTCCTCCTTGCCAAGTGTCCTGGGGCAGACCACGTGGGAGCGATCCACACGGAATGTCAGGAATGAACGAAGATCTGGGTAGGTGGTCCTGGCCGCTGCCCCTGGTCAGATCCAGGTGATCAGTGCTCATCCCCACAGCCTGGTCTCTGGCAAATGAAATCCCACACTGAGGTAGAGAGGTGAGCTCCACCTGAACCTCATAAACACACCCAGCAGCCAGGGCCATCATCTTCTGCTTAGCCTGGAAGATGTATCAGGTGTCTTCCACAGACAACTAGTCAAAACCTAGCTCTGTCTCTTCTCCCTTCCCTCCCCTCCCCTCGCCTCGCCTCCCTTTCCCTCTCCTCCTTCCTTCCCTTTTTCCTCCCTCCCTCCCTCCCTCTCTCCCTCCCTTCCTTCCTTCCTCCCTCTCTCCCTCCCTTCCTTCCTTCCTCCCTTCTTCCCTCCCTCCTTCCCTCCCTTCCTTCCTCCCTCCCTCTCTTTTTCTCTTACTCCTTCATCCTTCTCTCTCACGTATCCCAGTCTGGCCTTGAACTCACTATGCAGCCGAGGATGACCTTGGGCTTCTGATTCTCCTGTCTCTGCTTCACACGTGCTGGAATCATGCAGGCGTGTCCCTGATATGTGGATGTAAGACACTCGGGCCTGAACGCAGGGCTCTGTGTGCACCAGGGAAGCGCTCTGCCTTCTGAGCCATGCCCAACCCTGGCTTTCCTTATTCTTGAGCAACTTAGGGACCCAAACTTGAAAACCTTGAAGGAAAACAAACAAAAATAATAATCATTTTCAATGACTCCTATGTGGTAGATGACTGATCCCCCCAAGGAGAACCACAGCATACATCTCTCCTCCATCTTTGTGACGACAGTCCATGTTCCCCATCAGCTTGACGGGATTTGGGGCTGCCTAGGAGACACCTCTGGACATATCTGTGAGGCTGTCCCCAGCAAGGCTGAAGAGAAGGGAAGGACCCACCCTGCAGGCAGCAGCTCCAGCCCATGAGTCGCAGGGAGACAGGGAGACATCAGCAGAGCATCTACATCCCCTCGCCCGCCACCATGCGAGGAAGCCCAGCTCCACACGCCGCTGCCGCAAGGGATCCTGGAGCACAAGAGGCCTAACGGAGGAGCCAGGGAAAACGTTTCCAACACGGGTCATCCACCAGCGCAGGGCGGAGCTGCTGGAGCAAGCGCAGTGGGGGGGGGAGCACCACGCTGTAGCAGTTTGCCCGTGTACAGCTTCCAGGCCACGGCTGTGCCAGGGCCAGAAGGACAAAGGGAGGAGGTGGGCACAGGGCTGCAGGTTGCTCAGGACAGCCAGAGCCCCAGGGCAGACTCCCAGAGAAGAGGGAGGGAGCACCACCCAGAAGGGTGAGGGAGCACTCCAAGCACTCACAGGAGACGGGATGCGGCGCTCTGGAGCGGAACTGATTTGTAACTGACGAGGGACCATGTTTCAAAAACACCAAGATAAATAAATAAATGACATAACAAATAAAAATTAAAAATCCCAATTAAAATCCATTTAAAATTCATGCAGAGTTACACTGGCGTTATGGAAACAGGGCTACACCAAGTACTTCCCGTGAGACAGCCAGAGCCCGAGACATGAAAAGCTGAACCGCGCATGGTCTCACCTAGCCAGCAGGACCAAAAGTGCCCAGCCACCATCACCAGCGCCATTTACCTGAGATCCCAAGGAGCAGGTACATAGGAGCGCTGCACAATCCTTGAAGGACTCGCCGTGACTAAGACTAAGCAAACAGGCATCTTGTGGCCCTGACAGGTTGGTTTTTTCCAACACGACACAATCCTGATCAGTCTTTCGAGTGTGTCCAGCTACCCGTGATCCCCACGTGTGGGAGACGGATGGTCGTGAGTTCAAGTCTCACCCAGGTACAGGGCAAGACATTGCCTTGAACATAAGACAACACAAATCTTGGCAAGTTGGTTTATGACTGAAGACAGAGACAGACAGCCAAATATTATATGAAGCGAGAAAGTTGAGGGACTGGCACGCCAGACCCCGAGAATTACAAAACTACTGTGGGGTGCTGGCTAAGAGACCCAGGGAGCAATAGGGGGAACACAGCATCCAGAAAGAGTCTGGAGAAATAGAACTAGCTGCTCTCTGACAAAGGATACCGAGGGATCTGTTTGAACACTTGTGGGAAAGACACCCGACTCAGAGGTCACCCTCCAAACCTACTGCAGAATGATCTCGAGTGGGGGGAGGCTCGGTGGGACAGCACACGTCTAGCTCTAGCAAGGCCCTGGGTGATCAATAGATGATGACAGATATGAGATAATAGATAGATAGATAGATAGACAGACAGACAGACAGATAGATGGCAGCCAGATAGATGATAAATAGATGGTAGAGTAATTGAACATGATGGATGAGAGATGAATGATGGATGAGAGATGAATGATGGATGAGAGATGAATGATGGATGAGAGACAGAGGAATAGATAGATCATGAGAGATGATGGGTGGACGCTAGGTCCATAAGCGAGGGCCAGCAAGACAGCTGAGTGGACACCTACCTGCAAACTTGGCAACCTGGGCCCAATCCCCAGAAGCCCACCTGATGGGAGAAGAGAACTCACCTCTAAAAGTTGTCCGTTGACCTGTGCACCACAGCGTGCATGTGTGTGCTCTCTCTCTTCCCTCTCAAATGAATAAGTAAATATTTTTAAACTTTATTTTGCCTGTGTGTGTGTGTGTACTGTGTGTCCCTGTAGAGGACCAAGGTTGACTTCAGGAATCATCCTGGATTGCTTCTACCTCCTTTTTGCTTCACTCTGGGATTTCCCAGGCTCGGCCACCAGGGTCAGATATGCAGGCTCCCACCATTTCCAGCTGATGTTTTTATGTGGGACCTGAGATCTGAACTCAGAACCTTCTGCCTGTGAGACAGAGATTTAACACTTGAGTCATCTCTCCAGCCCATAAATAAATATTTTTAAAAGATATTATTGATATAAAAATAATGATATATTCATGACAATAGATAATTGATAAATGGTGGATGATAGAGGATATAGATTGTAGGTAATAAATAGGTGATAGGTGATGGATAGATAATTGATAGATAGGTGGTAGATTATAGATAGAAAGATGGTGGCAGAACCACAGATGTTAGACAGAGTAAAGGACCACAGATGTAGGTGTACAACAGAACCATGGGGTCACAGAAACCCCCAAAGGTAACGAGCACAGACGCTGTGTTTGATCCTGGCTTTGCTGATGACTGAGATTCAACCCCAGAGACACCAGCTACGAAAGAAGCAGCTGATGAGCTGGACATCGCCACACTGCAGATGTCACCACATGGCAGATGTCACCGTGCTGCAGACGTCACCGTGCTGCAGACGTCACCGTGCAGCAGACGTCACCATGCAGCAGACGTCACCATGCAGCAGATGTCACCACGCTGCAGACGTCAGGGAGCAGACTTCGCCAAGCACTTTGACACAGGACCTGGCTCCAAAATAGACGCACAACCCTCAGATTTACCATTTAAAAGCATTAGAAATGGCAGGGCTGGGAACCAGTTCAGCGGGAGTGACGGCCTTGCGAAGTTCGAAGTCTCGGGTTTGAACCTACTGAAAATACACCTGCACGTGAAAAGATGTTCCGTGTCATGTGCTAGTTGAAGTGGCAATGAGACGCCACCGCACACTGATCAGACGGCTGCAGCCCCGTGGCATCAAGCCCCAGCCAGGGAGGCAGCATCACGTGACAGGAAGGCTGCCCTGCAGGGGGAACCTATGCCCCCAAAGTCAGCTTAGCAGTGTCTCAGGATTGAGCAGCCCCACAGGTTAAAATGGTCCAGATGGGAAGCTGTGGTGACGGCGCTTCCTTGTCAATTTCCATCCCGGCAAGCGCAAGGCTGGGGAGCGAAGCTCACGCAACAGAAGCCAGACATCAAGTCACGGCTGAAATAACGCTCACTGCTCAGTGAAAGAAGCTGCCCCGAGTCTAAGTTGCCAGCCTTGCTACATGCGGGGGCGTTTTCTTCCACACTGGGCGGGAGGACGTCACTAACCCTGCCAGAATGTTCTTTCAAAGTGACCCCATGTGTTTTCCACAGGCTGCTATGACCCATGGCTGCATGTGTAGGAGAAGCAGAAGCAAGATCCCAGCGAGACAGAAGCTAGTCAGCACTAAAACTAATAGGGGGCTGGGGAGACGGCTTGGGGGTCACAGCATTTACCACACAAGCAAAAGGACCAGAGACAATGTTCCTACATCCCACCTAAAACGCTGGGTGGGTGTGGCAGCTCAGCCATAATTCTGCCTCATGGTGCAGTCTGGGACCGTCCTGACTAGCCTGGGAGCGCCCTGACTAGCCTGCAACAGTCCTGACTAGTCTGGGAGCTCCCTGACTAGCCTGGGAATGTCCTGACTAGCCTGAGAGCGTCCTGACTAGTTTGCGAGAGTCCTGACTAGCCTGGGAGCACCCTGACTAGCCTGGGAATGTCCTGACTAGCCTGGGAGTGCCCTGACTAGCCTGGGAGTGCCCTGACTAGCCTGGGAGCATCCTGACTAGCCTGGGAGCATCCTGACTAGCCTGGGAGCATCCTAATGAGCCACATGAACTCTTCAGCAGGGTATGTCTTTGATTAGAGATCCCGGTTCAGAAAAATATGGTAGAAGAACAATTGAGGGTGATTTTCAATGTCAGCCTCGGGCCACATGCATGCTTACACATGTTGAACATGCATACATGCACACATGCACCATGAGTCACGGAGTATGGCTGGCAGAAGAGCAGTGCCCACCCCCCAGTCCCTGAATCTGTGTGTGCTAGCAGCTGGGAGTTAGGGTTGCACGTGGAATTTGGGTTGAGCAGCTGACCTGGATATAGGAGATTATCCTGCATCATAGGATGAAGAAAGGTATCACAAGGTACGTAAGGAGGAAGTGGGGTGGGGGATTGCAAATAGGGCTCAGGGGTTAAGACTCTGCCTCCCAAGTAGAAGAACCTGAGTTCGGATCCCAGGTCCCACATAAAAATACCAGGTGGCCTACACTTCTGGTGCTGGTGGGCGGAGCCTGGGAAATCCCAGAGTGGAGCAAGAAGAAGGTAGAAGCAATCCAGGATGATTCCCGGTCACTCTTCGTCCTCCACAGTGCCCTCTGACACACACACACGTGCCCTTTGTCATACACACACACACGCACACACAAATTAAATGAAGATTTTTAAAAACCTGGACATGGGAGGCCGGGAAGGCAGGTTCCACTCAAAGCACCATCTCTGAGTTGGGGATGGACCACGAGCCATGGAATTCTGGGGGCGGGGGGGCACCTGGAAGGAAGGCACCTCCAGAGAGAAGGAGAGGATCCAGCCAATACCAGCTTTGGGCCCTTTTGGAATTCTGAGCCCTATAGTCGCAGCGTGCGTGGCTTTAATCCATAAGGATTGCTGCTTCAGTAGCCACCAACTCACACGGCCACATGCCGGAGCAAGGATGCGGCTAAAACTACAAGGCATGCAGGATGCCAGACATGCACTGCTGGCTCTGGCTACACAACTCAGGGTCATTTGCAGGGATGATCCAGGGAGTCTCTGCCTGGAGAAGGGGGTGGGGAAGGGGTGGGTGAAGCTGTGGATGGGTGATGTGAGCTCATTTCCTTGACTTCAGAGATGTCTGTGTGGGGCATGCATCCTAGCACTTTGCAGCATGCCCTGCACGCACGCACACACACACATGCATGTGCAAACACACACATATACACTCACCTCCCTGCAGACAGCCACACTGCAGCAGAGATGACTGCATGAACAATGTATGTCACCCCGCGTGTTCTTTGGCTCCTTCAGAATGTGGGAGGGTTGGCTGGGGCTGGGAACAGTGGTGTGATTCACTATAATATCCGACTGTCCAGCTGGGCAGAGGGTTCTACTCCCCAGGGTGGACAGCTGTCACGCCATCAACCTTTCTTAGGGTGTCAGGTCTGCAGGATGCTGCCTATTGCAGTTCGCCTGATGGTTGTTGACAAATCACCATCAAACAGCTTAAGGGAACAAGGGGTTTATTTTCTTACCTTCTGGTTACAGTCTGTAGTCCAGCTTGATGGGAGAGCATGCACCAACACTAAGCCAAGGGAACTGGCCACACCATCTCTACATAATGGCTGAGAGAGGACGATCCTTACTTTCCAGACCAGCATGTTTGGCCATGTGTACACAAGGATGCCGACTCTCCCATCCAGCTCTCTGTATTTTATTCCAGGGCCTAGTCCCACCCACCATGGGCTGGGCCTGTCCACCAGCCAGACAATCTCCTGCAGGTTTGCTCTGGGCTTAACTCAACCACTAATTCTCACAAATGTGCCCAGAGCTCAAACCCTCAACAGTTAAGTTGACACCTGTGCCTAACTATGACATTGGCACTGTGTTCAGAAGTTCTGGGGGCCTGGGGAGTCCTGGAGGACAGGAGAAAAGTGGGGTCAGATACCCACTCTAACCAGGTCATACGGACGCCTCGCTGTGCAAGTGAACCTGATGGTGGGGTCAGGCCGGGGTTCCGCTGCGGAGAGAGAAAACGTCTGATCAGGGGAGGGGCCGCCTGGGCTCCTTAACTTAGCTCAGCTGGACACTCGTCATATTGGTTCCAGGGACTGACTATTAGGTGAGCATCTTTGAGCCTGATTTCAGTCCACGGGAAGACACAAGTGGGAAGAGGGAGAGACAGAGATGGGAGGGTGGAATGTGGGAGATGCCTATGCCTATGAGAGAGGCAAGGGTGCATGGAGGACCTCTCTAGGCGTCTAGGTTTTGGGGGTGTCCCTCCTCTTGGGCCAACAGTAGGCTGTGTCTAAGTGCTCCCTGCAGGCCGGGGTCTCTCTGGCTCAGACTCAGCTGACCTAGGTGCGGTCCACCATGTGACAACATTGCAGTTTGTCTGCACGTTGGTGATAATTTCGCAACCAAATGGCTTAGGGAACAAGGGGGCTTTCTTTGGGCTTAGGGCTGTCTGGCTACATTTCTTAATCTCCGGGCAGAAGAACTCATAGAAGCAGCCGAGGAGTTACTTAAGGGGTAAACATTTGCCAGACAGCAAGTCAGCCGGAAGCATGCTGAAGAATGCAGAACCAACAGAGTCACGAGGTGCTTAAAGACAGAAGCAGAAGGCGAGGGAGGCGGGTTCTGCGCTCCCTCCATCTTACCCACCTGCCCAGGGAACGATCCCACCCACATGGGCGGGTTCTTCCCACATCGTTCAATCTCCTGCAGGCTTGCTCAGAGCCTGCCTTAACAATCAGCTCTTCACAGATGCGCCCAAAGTTCAGCCTGCAGCTGTCAAGCTGAAGCCCATATGTAACTATCACAGGGGGTACCACTAAGGGCACCCTAACCTAGGGTACCAGAACTCCCTTCCCACTGGGAATTCTGATACAGGCTCTTAGATGTAGACAGAGGGACCTGTAGCATCTTGTGGAAGCATCTAGGTGGAGCAGAGTGGGCAGAACCCTGAGATGGGGCAGTTATAAAAACAACCCCAAAACCCAGCATCAGGAGGTGCCGTGTGTCCTCGAGCAACTTCCTCTGTGGTGACTGTCTTCATCTGGGGCATGGGGCAAGTCCCGCCCCTCCTGGGGGACAGACACACAGTGTGGTGGCCGTGCTCTGGGGGTGCGAAGGGCGGTGGGCACACTGTGTGCAGGTGACTCTTCTCCCTCGTCCTGGCCATACCTGGGCATGCACAATTCCCCAGTTTGCAACATCACCCTCCAGCGCTGCCTTCAAGTCCCTGCTGCATTGCCCGTGTAGCCCTTGTACTAATCACTCACCTCGCTGAAGCAGAGTACGTGACAGGGGCCGAAAGGTTTGTTGTGGCTCCGCGACGGAGGGTGCAGGCCGCCATGGCGGCAGGAGCGTGAGGGGCTGCCTTCGTAAGCTGGCCGCGTGCACCCGCAGTCAGGAAGCAGAGAGATGAACCCTGGTGCCGGTTCTCTGCCTCCTTGTGTTCCCCCGGGACCCCGACCAGGAATGACGCCACCAACACTTAGAATCTGTCTTTTCACCTTAATTAACTCAATCTGGAAACCCCTTGCCGATATGCCGGGTTTGTCTCCTGGGCGATTCCAGATCTTGTTTGGTCCACAATTGATATTAACCATTGCAGACCCGTGGCCCACAGCTTCGTGGCGACTGGGCCTGTCTGTCCTCTTTGTGTCTTAGGGAGGTGCAGTCTAGTTGAAAGCAGATACACACCTCAGTCTCTGCAGGGTGGTGGTGGAGTGCGGATACACACCTCAGTCTCTGCAGGGTGGTGGTGGGGTGCGGATACACACCTCAGTCTCTGCAGGGTGGTGGTGGGGTGCAGATACACACTGTGGTCTCTGCAGGGTGGTGGGGTGCAGATACACACTGTGGTCTCTGCAGGGTGGGGGGTGGACAATTCCTGGAAGGCAGGTGAGCCGCCCATGCAGGCAGAGTCCTGGCAGAAGCCAGGCAGCAGGGGACATGGGCTGAAGACACTTCTGAACCGCTTCTGACCAGTGGGGGACTAGCACACGTGGAATGAGGTCTCTCCAGCTCGGGACCTGGAGTCCCAGCAGGGTTGTCTTGGCTCAGGAGTGGGGTGCTGTCCAGAAGGGACTGGAAGTGGGGTATATAGCATCATCGGAGGCCAGCCTCACATGGTCAGCCCTGATGTGGGGACCGCAAGAGCCACTTCCAGAAAGGGAAGGAAGCTGCTGTCTGACGGGCAAAAAGGACCTTTGTCACATGCTCAGAGGTCCACACCCTGCAGTCACGAGACACAGGTCAATGAAGCAGAGGGGCCTCCCTCTGTCCTGGGGTCTGGTCTGCATGCTGGCATGCCAAAGCCCCTCCTCTGCCACACGCCCCTTTGCCTACGCAGGTGTCCCTGTGCCCAGCCTGAGCAGGGTCACAAAGTCCCGGGGTCTGGAGTCTGAGCACCTGCCATACCACTCACATCGTGTTGCACAAACCCTGGAGTGAGGGCCAAGGGAGACCTGGCCGGGCACTGCTGCCAATGCCTCACCCCGGGAAATGGTGGTCTCTGTCATCTTGGGGTCAGTGGTGGAGACTCTGTGTGCCACTGAGTCCAGTTCATGCCATGCAGGAGCTTGAACGCAGGACGCCATGCGTGCTTGGTAAGCACTCTACACGCCCAGCCGCATCCCCATCGCCTGGATGCCCATCTGGCTCTGGGCTCTTCTAGGGGCAGGAGCTGCAAGGTTCCCCATGGCTGCCTTGGCCCTCTCAGGCTCCTTCTGCAGGCAGGGCACAGTCCTGGAGTTGAGAAGATCAGTGGGAACCAGTGAGCGGTGCCCTGAAGCCACCCTGCTCCCCAGCCTTGCCGGCGACCTCCGACCGCCTGGCCAGGGAAGCATCTGCACAGCGTGGATGGTCCTGCTGCGGCTCAGAGCAGGGCATCTCTCAGTGCGGGCCGACATGCGCCTGAGTACTGTGGGACCCTGGAGTTTTCTGGCCTCTGGGACCCCTCCTGCCCTCTCTCTCCCTGGGGGTGAGGCCACAGGGATACAGAACTGTTGCCAGATGTGTGCTCACCAGTCATAAAGTTCTAGCTCAGCTTGCCTGATCCTGTTCTGAGACCTTCTTTCCACGGGTTCTGACCCAGATTCCCTTGGAGGGAAAGCATCTCTGGATGGGCTGGCTCCTACCTGCATAGAGCTGGGGCTGGGCTTCTGATCCAACAACATTCAGCTCCTAAGTGCTGAGCACCATGCCAGATCATGCCGGGCAAGGGATTGAACCCAGGACTATATGCGTGCTAGGCAAGCACCCTATCCACCCAGCCACATCCCCATCCCCCAGACTCCGATTTCCAAAGGCTCCAGGTTGTGTATGATGTGATTTAATAAATAGTCTTTTGTTCATGTGGTGGTCACCCATACAATGGAGGAGGGGTCCCCCTTCTTCTGCGTTGTCCAGAGCATGCCCACAGCTCCTGCTGGTATCTCAGGGATCTGGCCGCATGCAGCTTTCCTCCACTACCCTCCAGCCTTTGTGCATCTCTTCCTCCTTTCCCCACCTGCCAGCCTTCAGCCTCTGACCTTCCTCTGTAACCCAGCACCAGCTCCTCCCACACGGCGTCCTCTGTGGGCTGGGAAGGCAAAGCACCATGCTTCATGCATGCAGCCTCCTGGGGACACAGAGGAGGCAGGTCGCCCCTCCCACCCTCAGGGCCAGAGCACAGGCGGATCCACCCCACGCTGGAGAGTGGGGTCTACAGACCCGCGCAGACAGGTCTTCAGAGCAGAGCTTGCAGCTCACAGGGGTCCTGCAGGGGTGGGCCTGGGTCCCATCCATCCTCCCCGCCAGCTGCACCTCGGCCACTCAACCGTCCCCACCCCCACCCGGGCTGGAAGAACTGGGGTTCTGCTTCGGGATGGTGAGCCACCTGGCCCACCCCCACTGCCTGCCTTTCTGAGTCACTGTTGCACAGGGGAGGGGGAGGGGCAACTCCAGACTCGTTGGCCCAGCTGCCTGGGAGGGAATGGTGCCACAGGAAGTTGACATCGCAAAGGTAGATGTCTCTGACTGCTGCCGCCGGCCCACCCTGGGGAACAGGCCTGTGGCCGTGGGTGGAGGGCGGTGCCAGGATCTTTTCCTGCAGTGGCACCCGGTGGACCCTGGCAGAACAGGCCCCGCCTGGTCATCCAGCCCTCCTCTCCCAGGCTCATGCATCAGGGTCATCCGAGGGTCAGCATGGCCTTGCCTCGTGCTGGACCACAGATGGAAAGCAGGCAGCTGGGGTTCTCTCCCTGTGACCTGCCGCGGGGTCACCGCCTGTGGAGAGGAGGGTCAAGGGGAAGTCAGGATGCACTGAGAATGGCCAGCACAGTGCAGCTCGTGGCAGGTCAGACTGGCCCGCTCCTGCCAGAGGGACACCAGTGGCTTTTGTTTTCTGGGGGGTGGGGGTCCTGAGGACCCAGAACCAGGAAAGGGCATCAAGCTGCAAGGCCCGAACCTCTTTTGTTCCCAAAGCATGGATGGTAGCCCCAGAGCTCTCAGGAGGACTCTACGCATGCTGGATGTCACCTGACTTGCACAGCGTGGAGTATCAGACCTGCAGTGAGTGGAGCCAGCCGGGCTCAACCACTCAGCCACCAGCACGGTGGTCCTAAAGTCATCAACCCGCTTCCATTACCCACCCTTCTGCGCGCCGCTCCCCCCCCCCCCGCCCCGCACCAGTCCATGTCCTCCGACTCAGCCCCCAAGTGACTAACCTCCCAGCTCAGCCCCGATGACCCACCCACCCTACCTTGTCCGTCCCCCCCCCCCGCCCCAGTTGATCCCTGTCAGTGAGCGTGTCCATCTCTGTGACAGTCCCAGGGAGCCTTAGGTCTTCAGGGTCTTCCTTCCTCCTTTCTGTCTGGGCTCTCACAACTGCGGGGCCAGGGCCCTGGGGGGTCCTCGCTCAGCCTTCTCCTTTTCCACCAACAGCAGTGTGATGTGCACACAACGTCCCCTGAGGTGACCCCCACCCCCGCACCTGGGTAGAGGGCGGGATGCCACACACCCGACTTCGTAGGAGTCAAGCCAGGTGCCTGCTCCGCCGGGGAAGGAAGCAAGATGGTGGCTAGGGATGGAAGGTGAAGGGCGGCTGAGGTACGGGGCAGGGTCCCCAGAAGCCAGACGGGAGGGAGCTGACCCTCCGGGCCTCCGGGATCCCGCACACCACTCGGCAGCCTCCCTTCTAGTGCAGCCAGTAGTGTTGGGTTTAGACTTCTGGATTTCAGGGTGACGAGAGCATGAGCCCCAGCATGCCACTTAGGACAACAGCCAGGGCACAGGGGTACAGGCAGTGCTGTCCCTGGGGGAGCGCATCGGCAGACAGGTGACTTTTATGCCCCAGAATTAGGCCCTGCTCTCTGCTCCATCCTTCCTCCACTGCTGCTCCCTCGCTGCCCCTACTTCCCATCTCTTCTTCCCTTCTCCTTTCTTCCCATCTTCCTCCTCTTCCTCCTCCTGCGGCCCTGGGGATGGGCCCGAGTCTCCTGCACACCACAGAAGTGCTCCAGCACTGAGTGTGCCAAGCCTCTCCTTGGGGTCCTTTTTAAAAAATATTTTATTTATTTATTTACTCTGTGTGTGTGAGTGTGTGTGAGTGTGTGTGAGTGTGTGTGTGGACACTTGAGTGTACGTGCTTGTGGAGGCCCAAGGGTGACTTCGGGAATCATCCTGGATAGCTCTACCTCCTTACTGCTTTGCTCCGGGGTTTCCCAGCCTCTGCCTTTCAGGGTCAGAAGTGCAACCACCACCATTCCCATCCAGCATTTTTACATATGAGCTGGCATGTGAACTCAGGTCCTTCTGCTTTCGATGCAAAGACTTTAATCCCTGAGCCGTTTCCCCAGCCCCCACCTTATTGTTTTGAACCTGAGTCTCTGATCAAACCCACAGTAGACAATAGGAGTAATCTGGCTACTGATTTACTCCGGAATTACCAGACTCTCTCTCCAGGGATTGGGATCACAGACAACAAGTCCTTTTGCCGAACTTGGGGGGTTCCAACATGTCACCTCTGGCTGCTCACCCCCATAGAGAGCAAGGGGAAGTGTTGGTAAAAAGACAGGAAAGGGTCTTAATAAACTTCACTGTCTTGGGAAGGTGGGAAGTAGGCGTCCCACCCATCTTGTGGCATCGCATGCAAACAGAGAGAGGGGGCAAGGAAAGCAAGGAAGGGGTGTGGGGGGCGCTCGTGTTCTGGTGCAAGAGGACTTGGAGATGCTCTCATCGCAAAGACAGACAAGTGGACCTGAGGTGGACCTGAGGCAGGCTGAGGTGGATCCCAGGACCCAGGGGCTCAGCCACGCCCCTTCCTCCCTAGAGCGGGGTGACAGGTCCTGAGAGCTGAGATCAGTGACTCAGCCCTGTGGGGGAGGGGCAGGGGATGACTCAGCACCTCCCGCTGACCTCCCCACAGGGTGGGGGTGGGGATGGGGTGAAACCACTTCCCACTCAGCACCCAGGGCAGACCGAGACCTTTCTGCCTGCCCCATCCCTTATCTCCCTGCTGCACCACAAGACCCTCTCCTCTCCTCCTGCACTTGGGGAGCTTGTGGGCAGGGGGAGACAGGAGAGCTGGACAGAGCATCCGGGCATCACACTGTCAGCCAATCGGAGGTCTCCAAGCCTGCGTGAGTGGGAGACAAGGATGGAGCACTGCCAGGGCCAAGCAGCTTAGGCTGGGTCCCTCCCAGCCTGCTATCTGCAGGGGGCTAAGCAGAGACCACTGATGGAAGCCGGCGAGAGAAGGACAGAGGAAGCTGGGGTCTGGAGGTTACCCCAGGAGACAGAGTAGCTGTGAGCCCTGGGAAGCCTGTCTGTGCTGAGCTCTGTCCCTTCTGCAGCGAGAGTGGGACATGGGATTGATGTGCCTGGGTGGGCTGCGACTGGCAGCCTCTCCATGGAGCTGGGAGAGGACCCCCTAAAAAGAAGCCAGGCCTGGAAACTGCCACGGAAGAACCAGAAACGGGCTCAGCCAGCATGGTGACCCCACTGGGCCCCTTATGCACCTCACAGGCTAGAAGGCAAGGGCTCACAGATGCCGGCCGGCCCTCTCAGGTGGCTGAGCCCCCACGCCACCCGTGCTGGTGTCTCCCACAGCTTCCTCGTGGTGCGTTGACCACCAGAGGTCGTTAACCTTGGGCAACTCCAATGTCCTCTAAGAAGCCCAGCCTCTGTTCTGTTGGTGGGCTACCTTCCAAAGAATGTTCTCGTGATCCGATTTATACCACCTCGCTCCCTTCCTCCTCCTCCTCCTCCTCTTCCTCCTCCTCCCCCTTCTATTATTATTATTGGTAGCAGGTGTAGTAATATCGTCTTTTCTTTTTCTTGAAACGGCGTCTCACTGTGTGGTTCTGTCTGGCCTGGAACGCAATACTAGCCCAGACTGGCCTCAGACCCAAGGTGGTCCTCCTGCATCAGCCTCTCGGGTGTTGGGATGAGAAGCGTGAGCCACCGTCCCCGCTCTAGGAAAGCTGCGCATAGAATACAGACATCTGGCTTGGACACGCTCGGCGCGCACGGGTTCCTGTCACCCGTATCTTGGGCAGCACTCCCGTGGGTCGCTTGTCCTGAACAATGGGCCCCCCTGATGCAATCCGACTGACCCAGTAGCAGGGCACCCGGTCACCATGGTGCTGAGCACCTCCACAGGTCTAGACCAAGGGCAATGTCCCATATCCATCACCATGGTGCCAGCAGCCACTAAGCGCCCCGGCTCCGCCCGTCCTTGCCCGTGCTCGCTGGCTCTGGCCCTCTGCTCTCTTACCTTCCCTCTCGTCTTTCTTCCCTCGTTTGGTGTAGGATATCCGCGTGTGCATGTGCTCACGTGTGCACACACATCTGTGCAGGTCTGTGTCTGTGGTGACCAGAGGCTGACATGGATCACTCTCCACCTGATTTTTACACAAAGGGCCCCTCCCTGATCTGGAGCTGGTCAATTCCAGCCAGGGATGTCTGTCTCCACCCCAGCACAGGCTTTCCGGAAGATGCCCCACGCCCGGCTCCCCTGTGGCTACTGGGATCAGACTCAGCAGCAGGCGCTTGACCCCCCAGTTACCTCCCAGGCCCCCTCTGCCTCTCCGTATAGTGAAGGCATCTCAGGGTCCTCTGTGTTGGTGTGTGCAAATCTCCACGCGAACATACATTTCTCATTCTGCTTTTGACACAGAGCCTATGTGGCCTTGGCTGGCCTCCGCCTGTGCATCCTTCTGACACCACTTCCTGGACTGCTGGGGTCACAAACATACTTACCATCACACCCCGCTTCAAGATTTGGCCCTTGGAAGTAAATATCGAGGAGAACAATTGCTGAGCGATGAAGGAACGTTCAGTTTTGTGAGAAGCCACTGGACTGTTTAGCAAAGTGGCTGTGCCCATGCTGTTCCCACCCACAAGGAGTGGGACCGGATCCCCTCCATCCATGAGTGGGACCTACCCTTGCCATCTACTGCAATGTCACCCTGTTGGATCCCAGCCACCTTGTAGGTGTGCAAGGGTGCTTCATTGTTGCTTGTTTCTGTCATTCCCTGTGACGTTGGCTACGGAACATCTGTTTATACGAACAATTGCCCGTGGGGCTTCCTAGCTGACATGACTGGTTTGGACCAGTTGCCTGTTTCCTCTTTCTTCTTTCTTTCTTTCTTTCTTTCTTTCTTTCTTTCTTTCTTTCTTTCTTTCTTTCTTTCTTCTCTCTCTCTCTCTCTCTCTCTCTCTCTCTCTCTCTCTCTCTCTTTCTTTCCCTCCCTCCCTCCCTCCCTCCCTCCCTCCCTCCCTTCCTTCCTTTCGTATTTTGTTTCGTTGAGAAAGGGCCTCACACTGTGGCTGGAAGCAATCCCCCTGCCTCACTTTCCCAAGGGCACAGACACCTAACAGCTGGCTCTCCAAACGAAACTTTGCTGATGCCCAAGACACGCAAAAACGTGTCTGCCTGTCCTTGTCTCCTCGGTGCCATGCCCCCGAGTGGCAGTGGTTGACGCTTCCGTGTGGCGTGAGAGAGGGATCAGTCACTGTGCTCCTGTGGCCCCATTGTTGATCCAAGAGATTTATCTTTCCTTTGCTTCCCTCTTGTCCCTGGGACACCCACCACACGTGAGCAACTCTTCCTTCCCTTCCACCCAATGCTTTGCCAACACCATCCCATCCTGATTGCTGAAGGTACAGTCATTCTCCTTCCAGCTTCACCCCTGCTTCACCAAGACACCTCCTGGGGCCAGGTCAGGTGACCAGGCCCAAGGCTTCTGCCAGATCTCCTCTTCCACCCTGCTAATCCAAGGAGGACTATAACCCCACGGCCACACCTGTCCGGGACACTTTCTTCAGTGGCTTTCACGCACACCTCTCTCTCCACCATGTTCCCAGATGGCCGCTTCCCAGTCTCCTTGACCGTGTGCCCCTTAACTTTGGAGGCCCCAGGGTCAGTCTCACGAATCTTGCACACTGGCCTTGAGTCTTCCTGGAGACTCAACAACTCTCACCTCAGCTGGAGAGACATGGCCACTCACCAATGTCCCCCACGTGCCCTGCAGATAGGTGTGTGCTCAACCTGAATACTCAGCTCCTAGTTTTCCTATCAGGTGCCCCCTCCTCCTCCTGGGTGCCCTGCTTGGCCAGTCGGATGCCATCTTTCTGGCTGTTCGGATAGCCCCTGCAATGGCAGTACTGACCCCTCTCCTGCGCCCTCCATCTAACCCTTGGGGACATCCCAGGAAACAGAAACTCACCACCTTTCCTTGCTCCTATACAGGCAACTCTGGCTTCCACCTGCAGATGCCCTCGCTCCCACCGGCAGCCCCTTCCCCCGGCTCCCACTGTCTGCCACAGACGCCTCGTAGCGTTGCCTTCCCGGCTCACCTCTTCTCCCCTCTCCCACAGGCTAGACCCACTGCCCAGTCTCTGCTCTTGTCTACCTGGTGTCTGTGGCTCTTGTCCAGCTCTGTGATCTACCAAAGCCAATTAAACGGGGCTTCGCTGAGAGCAGCACCTTCCCTGTGGCTTCCCGCAGCCCCTCTCCGTACAGCTGGAGGGTGGCCTGAGCCGTCCGCACAGAGCCCCAGCCCCAGAGGGCGAGCACCTGCCCTTGCTCTCTTTCCCACACCCGGGGCCCAGCCTGGCATGTTTTGGGTGTTCAGTACTCGTGTGCACCCAACACAGGTGGTGGGAGGGCCACAGGCCTGTCTGCCTGGTCCAGCCAGGTGGGACCCTGTGAGGCTCTAGGCTACACACTGAGGAGGGAGATCTGTGCCCACCTGGGCCTGGACTGGGGGGTGTCCCTAAGCAGCAGGAGTGGGGAGCTCCGCAGAAGGCACTGTAGAGAGCACTCAGCAGGCCCCTCCCTGCTCCTTCCCTCTCAGATGGACACTACGGGACGTCCAGGGGAGAACCTGGGTATGGAGGGAGTTGGGGAGTCCCTCCCCACTCCTCCAGGGGCCCTACAGCAACTTTCATAGAGGAGTAGAGCGTCTCTCCGGGGGCAGTCTCAGGGGGCCGTGGCCACAGGCTGGGGTATCCAACCTGCCCTTTCCCACTTGCCTTCTCCCCATCTCCATGCTGGGCACAGTTTGTCTCCCTGCTTTGAGAAGCTGCAGTGGCCAGTGCCTCTCTGTGCAACACTTCCTGTCCCTGTTGACATCAAGCCCCCAGAGAGACGGTTTGTGCCTCCAGAAACCCTTCCGTGTCCCTATCCCTCCTGGACAGGAAACAATTCAGTTGCTGACCGTGCTGAAGGACGGCCAGCCCCCTGCAAGGCTCCGCACCCGTCTTTTTAAACAAATGTATTTATTTGCTTAGTGTTTTGTGTGTGTGTGTGTGTGTGTGTGTGTGTGTGTGTGTGTGTGTGTGTATCAGAGGGCACTGTGTGTCCCTGTGGAGGACCCCGGGTGCTTTTGGGAATCATCTTGGATTGCCTGCACCTCCTTTTTCTGCACCCAAGTCTCGAGGCCTCCCCGGCTGCTGACCTGGTCCCTCACCTCATTGCCTATATCTTCCGGGAAGGTCTCCAGGGGCTGTCCACAAATTATGGACAGACAAGTCCTAGGCCTGCGGTAAAGGGCCAAGTGCCCAAGCAGGACCAGCCAAGGCATAGTTCTGGATGGACAGTGGGTACTGAGTCTTTTGCTGAGGGTGGACTGTCACTGCGAGGAGACAAGGGAAGCTCCCCAGAGATTCTACAGAAATCAAGGGGGATTGCAGAATCCTGGGGGCGCCAGGGAGGAGGGGTTGCGATCGCCTGTGTGCCTAAAGGTCAGGACCCAAAGGAGCTGCAGCGCCCGGAAGTCCCAGCGGGGTACCCCGGTTCCACTTGCAGGCAGGTGGAGGAGGGACGGGCCGAGGGCGGACCCGTCCTAGGAGAAGCCGCAAGCCCAGGACCCACAAGACGTCCTTCCCCACGTGACCCAGGGATGCCGGCGGCGGGCGCGCTCCCGAGCGCCGTGCACTACATGGGCAGCCGTGGTGGGGCGCGCCTGCGCCTGGGCGCTGCTGGGGGCGGGCCCAGGGTCGCCCCGCCCCGCTCCGCTGCCCACGTGACTCGCCGGGGCAAACAAGCCGATCAGCTGACCCGGCCCGACTGCGCCGTCATCCAGGCTATAAGCGCGCGACCCTCGGCGCTCAGGTCTGCTCCTGCCCCGCCGCCACCATGCACGCTGCCGGCGCCCCGCTGCTCGTCCTGGGCCTGCTGGTCGCGTCCGCCTCGGCGCTCATCAGGTGAGGCCCGGGCGGGAGCGGGGGCGTCCCGCAGCCCCGTCGGAATGCACCTGTGCCCTTTGCGCGGCCTTCTGCCGAGCGCCAGGCTCCAGTGCCAGAGTGCTCGCGGGTTCACCCAGGGATCGGTCTGGAGAGGATAGGAGGGGACAGCAAGGTGACCTCAGCCGAGGCTGACTGCAGCCTCCCCAGCTGTGGGGCGACGAGCAGAGCTGCCTCAGGGCGGCTAATATTGGGGTGTCCTCGTTGATCTAGCTGTGGAAGTTGGACGGCTCAGGCTTCAGTTCCCCTGAACCTGGGCAGGCGTCTTATCTTTGGCGGCCGTTTGTCTGCTGGGCATTGGCACGTGGTCTCGCAGTTTACTAGCGCAGTCTCCCCAGTAGTGGTCTTGGAGAGCTCCCGGCTTCTGAGATACGCGACTCGCAAAGAGGGCAGAAGTATAAAGAGGCCTGCTTCATTCCCCTGGGCCTGAGGTGTGACCCAGTAGGGACCTGGTTCTGCCCAGACCCAGTGCTCTTGCCCCTGTGCCACCTCGTGCCTTCGTGGGTGGGGGCATAGGCTGCATGCTGGGTGGGATGGAGCCAGGGGATGTAGGTTGATGCCCGGGGGCGGGCGGCCTGATTGGAGCCGTACAGGGCGTGGCCTGCTTACCATTGCTCACCCTGCCCCCCAGGCCTTCCCCTGGCCAGGGAGAGCCCAGGTCGGAGGGGAGCCCTCGGCTCCCACCACCAACAGCCAAAGCCTCTGCCGTGATCCCCGGGTTCCATGGATTCCCGGCATCTGCTTGCTGATCCTGAAAGGTGTGCCCCCTCCCACCACCTCCCCTCGGGCCGAATGTCAGGCTTGGTTCAGCCCATCAAACTTAGGCAAGAGTCCTATCTTCCTGGAGCACGCCCTTTAGTGTGCCAGGAAAGACCAGCTGTGACCTTGGATGGAAGTCCCTGGGCAGGGGTGCTTCATCCAAGTGATTACTGACTGGTTCACAGAGGCTCTCCCGAGAGCAGCAGCAAGCCGAGGTTGGAGGGGTGACCCCATGGCTCAGGGCTCCTTGCGGTCCTGATGCTAGAGTCTCCTGCTTAGAGAGGGGTGTGGGGTGGGGGGGTGCAAGGACACAGTGAGACAGCCCCTTGGCCCGGGCTTCAAGCTGTTGCTCTGAATGAAGACAGTAGAACATGTGGGCACTCGGAGCCGAGGGGTCTGGGTCTTACGAAGGGTCTGGGCTGGCCAGGGAGGACCTTGGGCGTGGTCAGGTGGACACAGCTGTCACTCTGGCCTGGAGAGGGGCTCTCAGTGAGGAGGCCTGTGGAGAGCAGATGTGACTGAGGACAAGACACGGACAAGCGTGTACTGGACGCACCTGTGCCTGCCTTGGGCAGGCCCAGCCACAGAGGATGGCAGAACTCTGGAGTGCAGTGTCCATGCAAGACAGGGACGGCAGGCACCCAGCCATGCCCGAGGCAGACCCCACGGCCATCCCCAGAGAGCACAGCTGGTGCGCAGGGAGGCCAGAGGGTTTTGTTGGGTTTTGGTTTTCCACCTCTGGAGAGACTTGAGTCTCCTGGCTGGGATGGGGGTTGTTGGGGTCCTTTGCTGATTGGGGAGCACTCAGGTGGATGTGCCCTGAAGGTACTGAGGGTCGCCCACTGGCCGGCAGTCATTTCCCACTAAGAGAGCTGCCCTGGCTTTGCCCCGGGGGCGTGAGCCGTGACCACAGCTCCAGACCCTGACACCCCCTGTTCCATCTTGACAGAATCCCCCTCCATAAGTTCACATCTATCCGCCGGACCATGACGGAGGCAGGCGGACCGGTGGAAAACTTGATCCTGAAGGGTCCCATCACCAAGTATTCCTCACAGTCACCTGCTGGCGCCAAGGGGCCGGTGCCCGAGATTCTCAAGAACTACATGGATGTGAGTTGGGGAGTGAGTGTGGGTGGGCGAGTGCCCGGTGGCAAGTCCAGTAGTTCTGTGTGCGCCTGTTTGAGTGGGGGCGGTGCCTGGCACAGCCCTGTCCTTCCAGCTCCACTCCAGAACCGCAGCCCCTTGTGGACCGAGCGCTCACGTTGAGGGCTGTTGGGCGTGGTCTCAGTGTTGGAGAAGATGTCTCCTGTGTCCTCCCGCACCCCGAGCTGGGGATTAGCTAGAGCCTCTGCCTGCCTGGCAGGTAGGTGCTAGGGACTGAGCCTCGCAGCGCACCACCCTTTGTTTCTTGAGCATTGATTGACAGCCCAGAGGTGGTACTGAGCTGGTGTCCTGTTACATTGCTGCAGACCTTGGAAAGTTCTAGCGTCGGATGCAGTGTGGCCTGAGCCTGCTCTAGAGCTGTGGGATGGGTAAGGGGTTGCTGGGGGTAACAGACCAGAGCTCCTGTTGGCGCCCATCCTGTGGAAGCTCCGGGACCCCATGGCCCACTACCCTCTTGCCTTGTCCACAGGATCAGCTGCTCTAACGCCTGCTTCTGCGGGTTGGGGGTTAAGTCTTCGAGCGGTCGAGCGAGTGAGTGCTGAGCTCTAGCCCAGCCTCTTCACCTTTTTGTGGCAGGCTCCTCTGATTTGCCCAGTCTGGCCTGAGCTTACCCTCTTCCTGCCTCGGGCTCTATCTGAGGTAGAAGGCGACATGGCAAGCTCAGCCGGCTGGCCTGTCTCCGAGAAGATGGGTGTTGCCCGCCATCTCTCGTGCCACTGCCTCTGACCAGCCGGGTAAAGCCTGGGCTTCATGGCCCACTGGGCAGGTTGGCCATGCCCTCTGTTCTGCCTGGCTCAGGCCCCAGCAGTGACAGGAAGCTGGAGACCAGGCATGTGACCAGCTTGGGGGGGGGTGAAGGCTTCCTGCCAGGGCCGGCCAGTTCCTGATCCCACCAGAGCACGTGTGTGCATGTGAGGTGCGCGCGCGCACGCGCGTACACACACACACACACACACACACACACACACACACACGATCTGCTGAGTCATGTTTCCCATTGTCACTTCTGGTCTAGGAGTCATAGCTGCTTCTCTGGACCTCAGGGGATTTGAACCTGGATCCTGAATCCATCAGCAGCCCACAGTCTTTCTAGGGAGGGCTCTCCCAGGCAGACAGGGTTCAGGTGACACAGTGTGTCTCCAAGAGGCTTGCAGACCAGTGTTGTCTTCAAAGGGCCATAGGACCCTCGTGTTGCCTGGTCCCTGGTGACCCCAGCTGCCTATGTAAGCGTGGCAGGGATGCCCCCTGGTTGGGGCTGGGGCTGTGGGTTCTACACTGTGGCTTCTCCCATCCTCTTCTAGGCTGCACCCTGTGGCGCAGGTGCAGGTGGGAACTGAGGCGCTCAGAGTTGCTCCCCGAACATCCGAGGGGCCTGAGCTCCTGGAAGACCAGGCCTGTCCTGACCACTGGCCTTAACCTTCCAGGGGTTCTGAGCCTGCAGTGTGTGTTGTGTGCAAGGAGCACCCAAGTTCCAGGGCTCAGTTCTAGCACTCTGGGCCAGTACCTGCTGCCGGAGTCCTTTGTAGGGTCCCATAGGCTCAGCTGCTGGAGTCCTTTGTAGGGTCCCATAGGCTCAGCTGCTGGGATTCCTTTGTAGGGTCCTGTAGGCTCAGCTGCTGGGATTCCTTTGTAGGGTCCTGTAGGCTCAGCTGCTGGAGTCCTTTGTAGGGTCCCGTAGGCTCAGCTCCTGGAGTCCTTTGTAGGGTCCCCGCAGGCTCAGCTGCTGGGAGTCCTTTGTAGGGTCCCGTAGGCTCAGCTGCTGGAGTCCTTTGTAGGGTCCCTGTAGATTCAGCTGCTGGAGTCCTTTGTAGGGTCCCTGCAGACTTAGCTGCCGGGATGGACCCTCCTCTCAGGCAGGCAGGGGCCCTCTCAGGCCCACTGGGAAGGACGTGCCACCTCTCACCTGTGAATGGCACTCCTCCAGGCCCAGTACTACGGGGAGATTGGCATTGGGACGCCTCCTCAGTGTTTCACAGTCGTCTTCGACACCGGCTCCTCCAACCTGTGGGTCCCCTCCATCCACTGCAAGCTGCTGGACATAGCCTGCTGTGAGTCTTCCAGCCCTCCTTGCCCCCCTGCTCCCTCTGCAGTGCCCGTCTCTGCCCCTCCTCGTCCTCAGTCAGCTCAGTGGACTTGGGGCAGTGAGGGCCCCTGAGGGCCTCGGAGTTCAGCTTGTTTCCAGGTGGGGGTGTGTGGGCGCAGGATGGACCGGGGACCTGCAAGGTGGGCCGTGGCAGGAGCCTGTTGAGCAATGCTGTCCCTGTTTTCAGCCGCCCGGGCAGGGCGCCTCACCCTCCGGGTGAACCTGTTCCCGCCTTCTCAGTGGGCTAGGAGACTGCGGCTGAGAGTGGGATGAGCCAAGGGCGGGTCACTGTAGGGCTGAGAGCAGAGCTCTGCGGGGTCCCCAGTGTGGGGGCCGTGGGTCGTGGCCCAAGTTCACACCGGAGGCCAGGGGCTGCCATGGTGGGCAGCAGACTGACGGCCCTGCCCACGGCCCGCAGGGATCCACCACAAGTACAACAGTGGCAAGTCCAGCACATACGTGAAGAACGGCACCTCCTTCGACATCCACTATGGCTCTGGAAGCCTCTCCGGGTATCTGAGCCAGGACACGGTGTCGGTGAGTCCCCAGGGACAGGATGCTTGCTGACCCCGCCCCACCCCGCTCTCTGGGAGGGCTGTGAGTTTGGATGGCCCATGGTGGCCCTCCGAGTAAGGAGCAGTGGAAGCAGGTCTGGTAGGTGAGGGGCAAAGATCTAGGGGTGGGAGAGCCCAGTGTGCCGCTGGCGATGGAGGAGCGGGTGGGAAAGGGGGTGTGGGGAGGGGCTGGCCCCGCACAGACTGGATGAGTAACCAGGGTCCCCAGGGCGTCACGCATGTTGGACAGTGAGCGGGACGTACCAGGCTGCCAGAAGAGATTCCTGAAGCTGCTCGGAGCTTAGATGGGTTCTGGGGGCAGGGTAGGGAATGAGCTGGTGACCCCCCCTTCAGTGCTGCAGTAGCTTCTATAGAGGAGGGTTTGTCCAGAGCCAGTCCCCTCTCGTCCGTGCAAACCTTGCAAGCCAGGCCCTCCCCCGGAGGCCAAGTGACAGGGCTGCCCCCGAGTTAGCTTCTGCAGGGCCGAACCGAGGCACAGGCGGTCTGTGGGACCTTTGCAGAGGGAACATCAACGGGAGAGGAGGGACACGCCCACCTCGCCTGCTGGGTCCCGCGGACTGGGGCCGGGGGCCCAGCCTTTGCCCTGTCCCTCTCCCCCTGTTCTGGGGATGTTGATAAGAGCTCTATCTGCCCTTCTCCCTCCCATGCCCTGCCTGCTTGGTCTCCTAGGGGTGCTCGTGAGGGCCCCCTCTGAGCAGGATGTTGCCCAACCCCCGCCTGGCCTAGGCGCGAGTCTTCCCACATCCTGCTGTCTTATCCGCAGCCTCCTGTGTGGAGGGGGCGGCTGGGGGTCAGGGCGAAGATCTGGGGTGGGGGTTGTGGGTTCCCCAGCCTGTAAAGTGCCGACTCGGTGACTTGTTCCCAGACCCAAGAAGAGGCGTAGGTGTGGAGAGACGGGGCCGAGGTACCGCTCGCTCCTGCTTCTGGTTAACAGTGGGCGTTGCCCGCCTTGCACCCGATGTCATCCTTGCCCCAGCTGTGTGGTAGGCCGGCCCTCCCCTGCTGCGGCTGCCCCCGGAGGGGTATCAGCTGTGGCCTGCGTGTTCTGACCACCCTACAGGTGCCGTGTAAGTCAGAGCTGTCGGGCTCAGGGGGCATCAAGGTGGAGAAGCAGGTGTTCGGGGAGGCCACCAAGCAGCCGGGCATCACCTTCATCGCAGCCAAGTTTGATGGCATCCTGGGCATGGCCTACCCCCGCATCTCCGTTAACAACGTGCTTCCGGTGTTCGACAACCTGATGGAGCAGAAGCTGGTGGAGAAGAACATCTTCTCCTTCTACCTGAACAAGTGCGACCCCCCCACACACCCCTCCTCACCCACCCTCCCCCCAAGGCAGCGGCAGGCTGGGGCTTGGAGCCCCAGTCTGACCCTTCAGGTCTAAGTCTGACCAGTCGTGCTTGACCTGTGACCTCAGGCCTGCTGGCCAAAGTGGCTTCTGCCTCAGTTTTTTATCTGTGCAGACCTGTATAGGGGAGCTGCTGGCAGGATGGGCGGTTGAGTTTTGGGGGCTCCTTTCTGGCCAGGCTGTGCCGGTGCCCACACCCTCCTGGAGCAGACGGAACCTGCTGCCTGTCTTAGCCCGAGTGCCCTCATGAGTGCCCGCTTCACACACGTCTCCTGACCGCGTGGGTAGCTGCCCGCGCCAGCCTAGAGCCTTCTGGTCTTTCTTTGCTGTCTCTATAGCTGTTGCGTGTTTCGATGGCAACTTTTTGGCTGGGCTGTGGGAAGGAGGAGCTGCTGCCTTGAGGCTGGGGTGCAGGTGAACAGTTAGGGTCACCCAGCACCCCTGGGTGCAGGGGGTGTGGTGAGAAGAGGGTTACCCCTCCCTCTGATCCCAGCACAGGAGGGGCACCCAGAGGTCAGCTGGTTCTGGGTGGGGAGCTGGGTGCCTTCCAGTGGGGGGTTCCTCTCCCAGCTCCCGAGTGCATTAAGGGTGTGCAGTCTGGAACCCCACATGCTTGCAAGCCTCGTGCTGTTCTGGGGTCCTGGGCCTGCCTTCCTGTTGCGGCCTGTTTCCTAGGAGGCCCCCCAAGCTCAGGTTAGTCGCAGCATGGGATCACAGGGCATTTTCTGGAGGTTCAGCTGTGGCGGGGCGGGGCTGGGGCAGAGGCACCAGGTGGTGAGGGGCCCTGGCTGTGAGAAGGGGCTCGAGGGCGGAGCATGGGAGCCAGTGAGAAGTCGGGGTGGCAGGGATTGAGAGGTGGCACAGATCCAAGCTGGCAGGGTGGAGATAGGTACGGAGACGGGTGAGAGACAGCCTGTGAGTATGGGGCAGGTCTGGAGGAGGGAGAGGCGGGACCCCCTACCCCCAGGGAGGCCAACAGGATGATCGACAAACAAACTCCTGTACCTCAGGCCCATGCCCACCAAGCAAGGGGTCCCATCATCTGCTGCCCCCATTGAAGGGGACAGGTTCACACTTGAGGACCCCAGTCTTTTGGCTGTAGACAGTGACTCAGTGGGCCTTTTGGAGGGGGGGCAGGCGAGGAAAGTAGTGGCCCAGCTTCTCAGCTGTGCCCCGCCCCACTTCTAGAAACCTGTCTCTGGTTTTCACTAGGCAGAGCAAGCGCGTCTCAGTCTTGTGCCCATCTCCCGCTTGCGCAGTAGGACTCCACTCCACAGCTTCTGAACTGGGGAGGGCTCCTCCCAAGGAAGAAGGCTCTGCCCTTTCTCTTTCTCTGGATCTTCTCATCCCTGTGGGGCCAGAAATGTCTAGAAGGATAGCAGGGCCTGAAATGTCGGTTTTGCTTAGAATGTGAGTCCAGGGAGCCTCGACCTAAAGCCAGGCCCTGGCCGGTTCCGGAGCGCGTCCCGCAGAGGCATGGATAGGGTGTCTGTCTTTCCACACGATCAGTTCACAGATGTGTCAACTCACAGGCTCTCACGTACCACATCCCTGCTTTCACGGGTGGTCCGGCCACTGGTCGCCCCAAGTTCTCTTATTCCCGTCTTCATCTGGCCCCCAGCTCTCCTGTCGATCACGCTTCACACAGCGCCGGTGCTTGTGTGGGTCTCAGATGGCCGCGGAGCTTAGGGGGTCGTGCTGAAGCCTGCACAGCTGGTACGGGCAGGAGGCGCCCGCTGGGCACCAGACTAGAGTCTTGGGAACCTCGGGCACCGGGCTATTCAGGTTTAGAGGTATCTAGTATGCGTCCTCGGGGGAGATGCTGGCTCCACGGTGGGCTTGAGTGTCACGGGCAGGAGGGTCTGTGGTGAGCTGCAGCTGGGGACAGAAGTGTGTGTGTGGGGTCCTCTGCTGTGGTCCAGCTACACAAGTGCCCTTGTTCTTGAGGCCATCCGTCCGTCTTCTTGACCGGTGAGGGGTTCCTTCTGGCGTGATCTAGCATGTTCACAGTGTGGGGGGGGGCCAAGGGTGATTCTGGAAATTATCCTGGATAGCTCTACTTATTATAAGCTTCGCTCTGGGGTTTCTCGGGCTCTACTTTCTAGGACTGAAAGTGCATACTTCTGCCACTTTTACCTGACATTTTTATGTGGGATATGGGATCTGAACTCAGGTCCTTTTGCTTACAAGGCAAGCACATCTAAGCCATATCTCCCTAACCCTGTTTATTGGCATGGAGAAGTGGCCAGCTGGTGTCTCCCCGTGTGCGGGCACCATCCTGTAATCATCCTGCCTTGACCCTTGCCCTGAAAGTGGGTGAACTCCAGCCAGGGCTCTTGTCATTCAAGGCTCGGGACATCCTGCATGCTGATGCGGTCTACCACACAGTGACTGAGAGCAAGCCTGGCCCGTCCTCCTCTTGGGGACTCCCCCGGCCCCCACCCAGTGCTCCCCCTCTCTCCCCAGGAAAGGCTTCTCTGGGTGCCCCACACCTCTCCTTGATGACCTCGGCCTGGGGGAGAGGCTGACCTCTTTCTCCCTGCCCTTCCAGTGACCCCAGCAGCCAGCCTGGAGGGGAGCTGATGCTGGGCGGCATTGACTCCAAGTACTACACGGGAGAAATCCAGTACGTGAACGTCACCCGCAAGGCCTACTGGCAGGTGCACATGGACCAGTGAGTTGCGGGCATGCCCGGGAGTGGGGGCACTCCGACACCCGGCCCTGCTAATCCGCTTGGCTGCTCAGGCCCCTGGGGAAGTGGGGGGCCCTGGGAAAGAAAAGCAGTCGACACAGGGTCCTGGAGGAAGACTCCCTCTCCCTCCCGTCCCTCAGGCTGGACGTGGGCAAGGAGCTGACCCTGTGTAAAGGGGGCTGTGAGGCCATCGTGGACACGGGGACCTCCCTGCTGGTGGGCCCCGTGGACGAGGTGAAGGAGCTGCAGAAAGCCATCGGTGCCGTACCCCTGATCCAGGGTGAGGTGAGCCAGGAGCCCGGGCGGGCCAGCGGGGGGCAGGGGCACCCCTCCAGAGGCCACGTCCCAACAGTGTCTCTCCTTGTGCCTCTAGTACATAGTCCCCTGTGAGAAGCTGCCCAACCTGCCGGACGTGGTCCTGAAGCTGGGGGGTCAGTCATACTCTCTGTCCCCCAAAGAATACACACTGCAGGTGAGTGGTCAGGCGGTGGCGGGTGGGGCTGGACGCCCTGGTGGGGTGGGTGTGTGGCCCCCGTGTGACCTCTCTGGCCTGCAGGTGTCGCAGGGAGGGAAGACCATTTGCCTGAGCGGCTTCATGGGGATGGACATCCCCCCGCCCAGCGGCCCACTCTGGATCCTGGGCGATGTCTTCATCCGCACCTATTACACCGTCTTCGACCGAGACAACAACAGGGTGGGCTTCGCTCAGACCGCCAAGCACTAGCTCTCTCCCCGCCCACTGGCCGGAAGATGGACAGAGTCCCGAGGAGAAAGCTGGCCAGCTCTGCCCACCTCCCACCCATACACACACTCGCCAGGCACTGCCAGACCCCTGGGAGCCCCGGCCTAGCCGGTCTCCCTGTTTGTGGGTTACCCTCCCCTGGGTCAGAATCATGGTCCTGCTGCCTGTCTGAGAGGAATGAGGCCCGTCCAGTACACAGGACCCCATTGGACGGCCCTGGCTGGTTGGAGGCTACTGAAATCATGTGTCCCAAGAGCCCCCTCCCCTAGCCCTCTGCTGCCTTTTGCTGTCTGACCATGACAGACAGAGGGGTCCTTGCGGCCTGAAGCTGTGCCGGGCTCCACCACCCCACCCGTGTGGTCCTGGCGGCAGCGGAGACCTGAAGGTGAACGTGAGAGACGAGGGACAGACGGACACCCAGGAGGACGTGTGTGGGTCCTGGCAGGGTGGGCAGGATGACCCACCAGCAACGGCTGGGGTCTGCTGCCCTCCTCCTGGGCTGGGTGGCTAGGAAGCAAAACTTCTGAACAAATAAAATGTGTTGGCCTCTCTGTTGCTGGGCTCTGTGCTGCTGCTTCTAAGCCGGGACCCAAGGAAGGGTCTGCCCAGGACTGCCCAGGGCCAGGCTAGGTCGGAAGGGGCCTGGGTGGCTCGGACTTGCTGTCCAGCCTGGTGAGCAGGGTCTGGGGTCTCCGGCAGTAGCCAGCAGGTAACGGATGCGGCTTGGCCCTCTGCTCCGGGGCAGCACCTGCCTACGCTATGCAGGGAGCGGCCAGGGCCAGCCTATACCATGGGCGCAGGTGCCTGTCCTTGAGACAAAACAGGTCTGACCACTGCAGCGGAAACCTTTGTCCCATGCACACCGCGCTCCACACCTCAGGCTTGGGGAGGCATGTCTGGCGCTGTGGCAACCTGCCTCCTGCCAGGACCTGCTTGCCAGAATGAGGAAGCCACCTTCTGCTTTCAAGCCGCCATGTTAGAACACAACTGCCCGGGTCCTGAGTTTGGGAATCCATGCGCCTTCTGTGCTAGGGCCACAGTTGCTGCAGGGCCTGTCACATGAGGAATCCTGCTCTGGGTTTTGGGAGGAGAAGGGAGCGTCTGCAGGGCCGAGCTAGAATCAGAAGGCTTGGGTGGTGGTCCAGGTTCCTACTGGGATGAGTAGCTCTGGGGTCTCAGAGTCCTGCACCCCCCAGCACGCAGGGCAAATGCGACCCTTTGTTCTTTGCTGCCTGCCTGGTGGGGGGGGCTGGTATTGGTCTCTCGGCCAGAAGGGCTGTGGAGACTGCACCCTGTCACTGAGTCCTGCCAGCCAGTTCCTCAGAACACTCACCAGCAGTTGCCAGGAGGCCAGTAAACATGCGCCCGTGGTCGCTGCGCCTGAAATCTGAGCAGGGCGCCCTGCAGAGCCTGGCAGGGCTTCCGGAGCCCAGTGTCCTCAGAGCTGGGAGACACGGCTCCTCCCCTGCGGGCCTGCGGCCCCACTGCGCTGCCAGGGCAGTGCGAGGCGGCTCTGGGGGCGCCCCGAGGAAACCCCGGTAGTCTGACCAGTTCCCATCTAGTCTGCTTCCCTAGCTGGGAGCCCCAAAACGCCCATGCCTCCTGGCCTTGGAAAGAGCAGGACCTCCTCACTGCTGGGAGGAGTGGCCTTACCCTGCACCCCAACTCTCCTGGTGGTGCTTCTTGGCTCGCATCCCTAGAGGACAGCAAGCAGGACAGATCTCGGCCATCCCTCGCAGATGACCTTCAACGGGCCCTGGCCTGGAGGCCTGGGGCCCTCCTGCTGCCCAAGCTCTGAGCCTGGAGGTTCCTCAGACTGACCTGAAGTCATCGTGCCCAGAGCACCACCTGTGCCCAGGCCATGCCCAGGAGGGCCTCGAGGGAATAGTGCCTAATGCCAGGAAGCAGGACTCCCCCACCAGAAGAGACCAGACCCGGGGGGGGGGTGGACACAGGCAGGGGAGGCACCATCTGACCCAGACCTCTACAAGTCTGGATGCCAGGCCCTTAGGAAGCAGAGGGATGGTGGAGCTGGGCAAGAGAGCACAGGCTCCTTGGCAGGACTCAACTTCCTCTCTCCGCCCCCCAGGCCCTGTATCTGAGGCTGGGCGCCATGAGGAGAGCCCAGAGGGAGGCCAAGAAAAAGGGAGGCGGGCTCCACCTCCACTTGGGAATTAATCTGCCTACTCACTGTTTTGTTTCGTTTTTGTTTTTTAATCAACAAGATAGACTTCAGGCTGTCCCATCCTGGCATGCACAGCTGAGCTGTGCTGGGGGTAGCAGCAGGTGGTGATGGTGGGCAGGGGGGGCAGGGGGAGTAGGGCTGGGAAAAGGAAGACCAAGGGGGCAGTGGTTGTTTCCCAGACAGGTGATTTGAAATGGACTCAGGGCTCTGCATCGTAGGGGTCTGAAAGGCACTGGTTTGTGGGGTGCTCATTGGAACTTACTGGACCAGAGAAATCAGTGGGGGACAAGTGTCCAAGAGAAGCAAACAGGACAGAAAGCTCCTTGTGAAGGGGTGACCTGGAGAGCAGTCTGATTAGAGGAAGTGACGGGGGAGGGGGAGAGGTGCAGGGCTCTAAGACCAGTGTCCCTCTCCCTTGGGGCAGACCCTCTGGCCCCCGCAGGAGGCAGCTTTTTGGCAGGGGCGGGTCAATCTGTGAGGGGTCATATGCTATATATGCGTGAAGGAGCCTAGCTTGTGGGTCGGACTTGGGGGGAACATTCCTGACAGCTGGACTGACGGACTGGGGGGGCATGGGCTGGACCGTGGCCTTCAGGGCTGAGAACTTAGGGGACAGGGTTGACCAAAGAGGATTTCCACTAGGAGTTTGGTGTGGTCCATCCCACTTGGGGACTGTGGGGTGTCTGAAAACTTTGAGGGGCCCGAACTCCAAAAGAAAAGCTGGTTAGGATGGGATAGCTCCGATTTGGGCGGGGTTAGGGTGAAACCTGGGCACAACTGGGGGGGCTCAGGAGAGAGGGTTCTACGGTGGTGGGCTTTGGAAAATGATACCCACTAGGCAGCCCCGGGAGTTCATGGGACAGGGACAGAACTCAAGGGTGGCAGGTGGTACGGGCATGAAGATGACCTGCGGAGGAGAGAAGGGCAAGAGAGGAGGGCTTGTTCTTGTCGGGGCTGGGCTCGGGAGACCACTCAGGACTGTCGACCCCCTGGGTGGTGGACTAGGTAATCAGTGGAGATTGGATGGGGGCTGGGGGAAGGAGGTCCCAGCTCAGCCTGGCTTGCAATTTCCGGGGGTGGGGGGGTCCTTGGCTTCAGGCCGGCAAGCGGGCCCCCTCCCTCCCGAGGGAGGAGGCCCCCCAACGTATCTACACTTACCGCATACAAACACACCCACCCAAACGCACTCTGAATACTCGCATTAGCACTCATGCAACAGACTCAAACACATACACACAGGGAATCTCACATGTGTGCTCACATGTGCGTGTACACACTTGCAGTCACAAGCTGTCACACACACTCAGACGTGTGCACGCTGCTTCCTTGTGGTGAGGCCCAGGGTGAGGCGCCCTGCAGACGAGGCACGATGGTGGTTTGAATTGTAAGCGTGAGTCAGGAGGAGAGGAGAGCCAGGTGGCCAGGAGTGTGACGGGGCAGGGTGCTGCTGGAGCGGGCGGATGGACTGGGGCCGAGCTGCCCCAATGTCCTTGCACTGAGCTGGGCTTGCAGCCGCCTCCTACCATCCCCACCTCCCTGGACAGCTGCAATCGCTGGATTACATCTGGCTTGGACCATTCAAGACTGGGCTCGGGAAGTGATGATTTGTGTAAACATGAGCCAAGACCCTCCTTCCGGGAGCAGGGCGGGAGGAGGGCACCAGACCCATTCCCAGCACCCTCTTGGTGGGGTTCCAACAGCCCAGGGCTGCCAGTCCTTATCTTGGGACACAGGGTGCTCTCGAATGCATCTATCTCAAATGCATCTATCACAGCCCCCACCCCAACCTGCCGTCCCAGCCACTTCTCTCTTTCCCGAGGAGCTGAGGGACCTGTTCTGCTCCCAACCCAGCCCTCCCAGTGCCGGGGGCTGCCCGGGGAGCTGTGCCCAACGTGGGTCAAGGGAGGAGCATTCTTGTCCCTCCTCTGGGCTCTCCTGGCCACCAGGCTGACTGCTTGGTGGGCATAAGAGCCTGGTGTTGGGCTCCAGGTGAGGACTGACCTAAGTCTCTGTAGGGGCCTCTGCTCTCAGCTGATGAGGGAACCCCAGTCCTTTGGCTCCGTGCAGTCCGTCCCATTTGCCTGGGTGGGCTGCTGGCCAGGTCGAATTCCTGAGGACAAGACCTCGAGACCTGAGGACCTTTCCGGTGGCTCTGGCTAGACTGGCTGTGGAGCATCCTCCACGGGGTGGAGCTCTCTTGGCTCAGGAAAGGTCCAGACCTGACCAACAGCCTCACTTCCCCAGTCTGCTACAGATCCCTGGGCTGGGGTGCATCTCTCGGCTCTTTGACTGCACTGGCTCTGCCTCTGGGCTCTGGGCTCTGAGGAGGGAGGCCCCTCCTGCCAGCCTTTCCCCTGCTCCACCCCCCCTCCCCGCCCAAGCTCACTTTGAGGGAGTAGGCCAGGGCGATGAAGCCCAGGCAGCAGAAGTTGAGGTAGACGAAGTTGAAGATGGACCACAGGTAGTAGTCGTTGACCTCCGTGGTGTCGGGGTACACCTCGATGACAGTTGTGGGGTTCGTCATGGTCTTCTTCTCTGCTAAGTGCTTGCAGGCCTGGGGGGCACCGGCTGCCCGCACGCTGTCTGTCTTGCTGCTCTTGGACTCCATAGGGAAGAGTGTGGGCGCCATGGGGGGCGAGGCCGAGGGCTCAGGGGCCGGGGCCGCTGCAGCCTGCAGAGCAGGGGGCTTGGATACACAGGCGAAGCAGCCCTTGGGTGAACCTGCCGGGGGCCTCGGAATCCAGAAGGCCCCGTCCAGGGGGACTCGGGCTTCCTGGGTGTCGTCCGTGGTGCTGGCCGGGGCTCCCAGCAGGGCTGGGCACTGGCCAGGGCCTGGAGGGAGGGAGGGAGGCAGGAGGAGCTGGCAAACTGCAGCGTCTCCCTGAAATCCCCCCAAAAGCTCCAGAGAGACGGAAATCCCCACCAGACAGCCAGCTGCCAGCCTGCCACCTGCCTCCCCCTCCTGGCCACTGCCAATGCCGGAGCCTTCGGCAGCCTTGGCAAGCACATCCGGGTTTTCATGGCTTTGCCATCTGTGCACAAACCCACTGACACACAACAGCACCCCCACCCACACACGCCCACCATGCCCTGACTGACACCCTGTCGTGGTAAGCATAGCATCCAGTACCAGGACATGCACAACTACAGCGATCAGGTTCCCATCACCGACTGACTTATGATAGTGTTTGCTGAAACACTCGCGTACAGATGCACACGGACACATCCATGGCAAAGACACCAGCACGCACCGCCAGTCGGGCTCTCTGGCCTGACACACCCTCATGCCCGCACCAAGGTGCGCGGGGTAAACAAATGCCCATGGTGACACGCAGCGGGCACACACGGCTCCCCAGATCCCACACATCGCTGGGAGATATGCACAGGTGCAGGGCTGCAAACTCTGCACTCATCGCCCCCCTAACCCGGCTGAAAGAGACACCGGGCACTCCAAATGCCGACACTTGCACACGGAGCCACCCACCCACAAACAGACGCAGCACAATGTCACTCTGCAAAACAAACACTTCCAAGAGGCAGCCAGGCCCGGCGCCCTGCGCCAACCCGGCTCCTCCGGCGCCCACGCAGCGAGCGCGGGGTCTGCGGCCCCTTGTCCCGCCGGGATCTGCAGCAGCCGCTGGGACCCCGGTGTCCTCACCTACTGGCGACTCTGCCGCGGGCGGGCCGGACCCCCAACACCTCGGAGGAGTGTGCGTCCTTCCGCCGTCCCGGGCGGCTGTCTGTCCGCGGAACCGCGTCCCAGCGACCCAATCTTGGGGGCGGGGAGCGCGCGGGGTTCAGCGCGTCGCTGCCTCCCCCACTGTCCGCGCGCTCCGCAGCACCAGGCCGGCCGCGGCTGCAGCCAGAGCCTGACTCACGGCGGCGGCGGCGACAGCGGCACAGAACCTCCGGCCT